>VXAU01005099.1:426589-563090 GCA_013399695.1 Formicarius rufipectus | reverse complement strand
AAAAAAAAAAAAAAAAACCAAAAAAAAAATTACCAAACCTGCCTCCGTGCAGAAGCCAAGCAGTCTGTTCCAGCAGAATGCTCCTTTTGTAATTATTACAATTTCCTTCCTTTGTGCACCAAGGGGAAAAAAGGCACTTTGAGTAAAAACCACGTGTTATCATAACTTCAACAGCAGGTCTTCAAAAGACCTGCTGCAGGCAGGCCTTCATGCAATCCCCATCAGAACATGCATACTTCAATTTGAATTAACATTTAGACATCACTGTCTTAAAAATTCTCTGAGCATCTCCATAATTCTGAGATGACACCTTTTGTATTGTCTCCTTTCTTAAATACCTGTTATCACCTACTCCCTAGAACAAGGCAGTGTGCTAACAAATCATTAATCTGAGCATATATGGGAGGTACTGATTAATAAAATTCCTAAAGTTATTAAAAATACCTAAAAAATTCTATGCTGGTGCCAGTTTCCAAATGGTTGACCACTCCTTTATATTTTCATTGGACAGATAAGTAGAAGTAGTGCAAGTCCTTCATGTTCTGTGTTTTTGAAGAGCCTCAGGTCTGTGGAGACAGCCAAACACCCTCACACAGGAGGCAGCCTCTAGGCAGCTCCTGGGATGTGATTCAGGGATGTCATGAAACCAGTGGGGCTGGATTTGGGTTTTTACAGTTCCATAGAGAACCCATCAGGAAGCAAAGGTTCTCTTGGCGTTCCCGAGGTTGTTCCATAATGATTTCATTCTCCCGTATATAATTGTAGAACCATAGCTTGTCAAGGGGTTGGAAGGGACCTTAAAGATCATGTAGCCTCAACCCTCCTGCCATGGGTTCCACCAGCCCAGGGTGCTCCAAGCCCTGTCCAACCTGGCCTTGGACACTTCCAGGGATGGGGCAGCCACAGCTTCTCTGTCCAACCTGTGCCAGGGCCTCACCGCCCTCCCAGACAGCAATTCCTCCCCAATATTCCATCTAACCCTGGCCTCTGTCAGTTTGAAGCCATTCCCCCTTTTTCTGTCACTACCTTGCACCACTAAACTGAAAGTAAAGATGAAACATGATCCCTCTCTAGAGAGACATGTCCCATGATAGACTGGGACCATCTCGAAGGCTGGACTATATGACCTTTAAAGGTCCTTTCCAACCTAAAATATTCTATGATTCTATGATTCTATGACATAATGAACAAGAGTTTGACAAGCAATACTGTCCAGAAGGTAACCACGACCACCCCCAGTCCTTGTGACTTCGTATATTCCAGAAGAACAGGTATGTAGGGCACTGACAGAGCCTTCATCGGGGATGAAGTTTGAAACAGCTGAGTGGAAGTGACTCACCAGGTCACCTGGTCTTCCTGCCATGCCAAGTGCATCAAACTGACTTCACTTCTGCCCATGGCAAAGCAATACATCAATTTTTGATGAATTAAGGCCCTCAGCTTGATTCATTTTTTTTCTCCACTGTGCAAGTGGGTCATTGTCTTTTTCACATGCACATTACACCCCACACTGCCAACTCCTGCTCCAGTTCCTCACTCAGCATGCAGGGAAACACTTTGGGAACAGGTCACACAGCAACACTGCAATGCAACAGCACTTGACTTTACAGGTTAGCAACAGGGAAAACCTAACTAAATAGGAAGATTTTTTAAATTGAAAATGTAAATACCCTTTCACCAAAAGAAGAGCATTTATCTAGGCTGGAAATTTTGATTTATCTGAAAGTGTATCCAATTCACTTATTCCATTATTTCAGAATAAAATACGAGAAAAGTGAAGGTTAATGAATCAAGGTAGTGAATTATAACTGAGCCATGAAAAAGCCTTCCAGCAGCAAGACATCATCCCTAGAAGCATTCTTTTCTCCTTTTCTTTTCTTCTTCAACCTTTCTGTTTAAGGTCCTTGCCCTTCTGTCCTACAGAAAGTCAAATTCCGCACTCTTCTGCATACTGTTCCTGTAATCAGCCTCTCATATGGAACCTCTCCTTATATTAGTTGGGCTCTTCCAGAAGGCAGAAAATGCCTATTTATTATTTGTGCAAATACTTTCTACATCCTGAAAGTCATCAGTCCTCCAACAACACACAAAAAGAAACTGGCAAAGATTTGCATTAACAAGACATTCCCCTACACAGACTCAGCTGCTTAATCACAAGTCTGGGTCTGGAAGTGTAATGCCCAGGGGTGAGGTTGATTAAGCTTAGGTGCTCAGCACCTGTGTTTCTTTAGTATGGATTCTCTACCCAAGCTCCCAAGAAGGCTTCTACCAAAGTCTCAACGGAGTGAAGAACTAATTTTCTACTTATGTGTTTGTATCATCTTGTTTGGTCTATCAAGCCCTTACCTAAATTCATTACTTCTTGCACAAGATGGTACTCACCAGTGAGACCTGAAGCAGACCTGGTTCTGTGTTCACTCAACAACACACCTACTCTTGTGTTTTCTTTGCCTTGACAATTACCAAGAATTAGTCCTACTCTTCAGGAAACAGAGTACACTCCAGGGAAAGGTTTGGCTTTTTTTAATTTTCTGGCTTCACATTGAGAATTGGCTCTTAAGCAAATAATGATTTGGTTATAGCACACTTTTAAAATCCAGTGTTTAGAGCTGGGTGTAAGTCTCTGATCCAGAGACTGAGAGCCTGAATAAGCCTGTCTAGAGCTGTATGAGGTGCCAAAGGGTTTTCCAGCAGCTCCTTATTCAAAAGGCGTATGTCTCACAGGGGACCCCATCTCTGCCAGTCCTGCACTGATATCCCAAAGCCCTTATTTAGGCCTAAACCCTTTGTTTGGTCTATAACACTCCCCTACCTTATTTAAATCTTTTTACAGTACCTGTTAAATTTAATAGGTGTCATTTCATTAGTCCCTAAGTGCTCCTTACTGCAGCTTTCAACATGTGGTCCCCTATTTTGGGAGAGAAAAAGGCAACATGACTGATGAAGAATGGAAAGCAAGCACTGTAATTTTGGCCTTTAGTGTCCTGGATCAGTGCTGGGTCGCCCTAAAGATGGGCAGCTAAGAGAATAGTTCAGTTGAGAAAATAAATGTACGAATGAATGTGAAAATGGAATAAGGCACCGTGGACATCCCTCAAGCTAAGGCCATGCTCATGAGAAAGGCTGAACAGATCCCAGTTGGTGACAGTAAAGAGGCAGCAAAACCTGACTTTGGGTGCCTGTTATCAATGGCTGATGGGCAAATTCAAAATGGAAATATGGGTTAAGTAGCAGAAGAAACTTAATAATTGGGGTGGATCTCTACCAAGTTGAATCTTGAGGTAAATTTCAGCCTCTGTGAAATCAGTGTCCTCCAATGCTGTCTTGCTCTTTTTGAAACTACCTTTTAAATCAAGAGCTTCTTGATTTCTAGGAAACACAGTACAACTGAGAAGAGTGTTGGAATCAGGTAAAACACCATGACAAAAGGCTCAGTGGTGCTTAAATCTGTGACTGTATAGAAGTCTGGAAGGACAGAGCATAAGTTCATGAAGGCATGAGAATGAGGTGTTCAGAGTAAGGATTTTTCTCTTTCTGGCTCCAAAACAACACAGGATGAGCAATAACATGTGGTAGAGTGAGTAAACAGGAATCAGTATGAGGCTTTGTAACAGACTGTTTTGTTTCCTTTTTCCCTTATGTTTTACCAAAGGGTCAGAACAACAACATGGAAAACATTGTTGATGTCAAGGTAGACACCATGGGGGAAAGAAAGTCAATGAAGCAGAATCCACTGAGCAAAGGTGGGAAGAGAGTCTGCAGAGCTGTTGGGTATATCACTGGAGATATGAAGGAATTTGGAGCCTGGCTAAAAGGTAAAACTACTTCATCATAACTAATTAGGGGACTGCAAATAAAAGGTTCATCAAAGGAGTAATAACTACTCAGCTATGTGACTCAGGTTAAAGTAATATAGAAACTACATCTAGCCTGATTTATATCCATTTTGTAGGGAGAAAAAAATCAGCTTTGTGCAGAGACTCACCTACTGCTTAAATCTTGAAGATGTCTGAGATGACATTTACCTCCCAACAAGTCATGTACAAAGGGAATTTAGTCCCAAAGAACATAGCCCCAGATGGTTATTCTGTGCTCTGCCATTCTTCATAACACTCCATATCCTTTCAGCTGAGCAGTTTCTGTCAAGCCTTATGCCACTGTGAAGTTAAATTACACATAGGTAGGTGTGTTTTGTCCCCGCAATAAATCAGCTGTGGGATACACACACGATTTGCCATCTGAGTGACAGACATCATAAATTAGCTGGTTCATATGAATCTGATCCAGGGTACTTTATAACACAGGGTTTTGGCAACCACACTGTTCATCTCAGTTTTCCAGCTGTAATACTGCAGTATAGACCATAATAAATCCTAGTCAGGTTTTACAGTCTTGTTGATTCATTGCTTCAGTCATGGTGCCAAGTCCCACCGCCAAAACAATTCCTGTTTCAAAAATACATCCTGAATCAGTACCATCTGTGTACTTTATGGGGGTTTGTTTTATTATTTAATTTGATCTCTTTCAGATAAACCTCTCATGATCCAGTTTATTGACTGGGTGCTGCGTGGCATATCCCAAGTGATGTTTGTCAACAATCCCCTCAGTGGGCTGATCGTCCTTGCTGGCTTCCTGCTGCAGAACCCTTGGTGGACACTCACAGGGTGTTTGGGAACAATTGTCTCAACTTCAACAGCACTTATTCTGGGTCAGGACAGGTAAGCCCATCCTTTTCCCCCTCAAAACCAGGTGGTCACTTCACTGCTGACTTATGTGTGAAACATATGACGTGGATGAGAAGCCTGAATTTAGTGGAAGGTGATGATGGGAAGTCTAAATTTAGTGGAAGGTGTCCTTGACCCTGGCAGGAGGTTGGAACTAGATGATCTTTAAGGTTCCTTCCAATGCAAACCTGCTGTGATTGTATGATCTAGCCTTCACTGACCATGTACCTGGTCTGGCAGGACCGGACAGATCTTCCCAGCAGCTGCACCTGCTGCAAAGGGGCACAGCACACACCTACAGAAGGGGCAGTTGCCGAAGGAACAGGGGACTCAAACATACAAAACTGAACATCAGTGGATGAGTCTTGGCAGGTCATCCCCACATGGAGTCACAGCTGAGTGGGGAGGGAAGGGGTGATGTGGGCAAAGCCTGCTCAGGGGAGAAGATTTCAAGAGAGTTGTTCCCTCCCCACAGATCCGCCGTGGCAGACGGCCTGCATGGATACAATGGGGTCTTGGTGGGATCGCTCGTGGCCGTCTTCTCTGCTAAGGGAGACTACCACTGGTGGCTTTTACTGCCTGTAGCACTTCTCTCCATGACCTGGTAAGGCTCCTCTGCTTCTTGTTCCAACCCCAGTGACCCCACACTGGGACTGAACTGTAGTGCTTCTATGCAGAGGGCGATGGTAAGGAAATATCATGAACATATACATACTGCTAAATCTGGGACATTATTTGCACTTTTAAGCTGAAATGTAATCCAGAAACAAATAAAAATACCCACATAATCACAAATAAGCCCAGTGGGGAAAAGGAAAATCGATGGCTGATCATGTGTAATTCAATACTACAAATGTGAGTCATATTGCTGTGATGAGTCAATTCATTTTTGTTTCAAGAGGAACATTATTTTTGCCATTCCCTACTGTCATCAACCACAAGTGTTTCATCTGTTTAAGCTACCCTATAAAAACGTCATGAAAATTTACTTCTCCAGGCACAAAAGCTGTTCAGTGGTCCCAAGACATGATGGTTGACACTAATCAAAACAAACAACTAATAATACTTTACTTGTATATATGACACAATAATCCACTAGGTATTTGGACAGCAAAAATTCTGAAAGCTGGTCCTTGACCCTAAAATTTCTAGTTGCAGGTTGCTAAAACCACACATATAATTTGTCTGCCTGAAGTTCATGCACTGTTTTAGTCCCTTTGATCTCAGCTTTTACGTCTGATCCATAAGTATGATCAAGAGCACACAGCCACATTCACAGTTCACTCAGACCTGGCAAGGGTGTTCTATGTTCAGTCCAGTTCAAGTGCTGGAAAAAGGTGGTGAACACTGAGACTGAACTGGGGAATAACTCTACTGCATCACTGGATCCTGTTTCATTCATGCTCACCAAAGTCACCATATGTATTATATAACATGAGAGGAATCTGTACATTGATAACTGCTTGGACAGGGTAGGAAATTCATGGAATGATATATGTCTTATGTCTGATTTGAACAGAACTATTAATGAATTAAACAGCTTTAAAAAAATAAACTGAATTTGCTGCTGTTGAGTTTACAGTTGAGTTGGTTCTGGTGGGTTTTTACCTAGTTGACCACCTTCTACTGAGACCATTTTATTCTTCTTTCAGTCCTATTTTTACCAGTGCTTTAGGCTCAGTCTTCTGTAAGTGGGACCTGCCTGTTCTCACCTTGCCCTTCAATTTGGCCTTGACCCTCTGTCTGGCTGCATCAGGGCCACATAACCTCTTCTTCCCTACGACTGTCATTCAGCCCGCAACAGCAACACCAAACATCACCTGGGCAGATGTTGAAATCAAAATGGTAGGTTGTCTTAAAGATAACAGTCTTCTTCCCTTATAAATAAAAACCCTAAAAAATGGATTAATCTTCATTTATAGAATTCTAGAATTATTTGGGTTGAAAGGGACCTTAAAGACTATCCCATTCCAACCCCTGCCATGGCCAGGGACACCTTCCACCAGCCCAGGTTGCTCCACGCCCCATCCAACCTGGCCATGGACACTTCCAGGGATCCAGGGGCAGTCACAGCTTCTCTGCCCAACCTGTGACAGGTCCTGCCCACCCTCACAGACAACAATTCCTTCCCAATATCCCATCTATCCCTGCCCTCTGGCACTGGGAAACCATTCCTCCATGCCTTGTCCCAGGTCCCTCTCCAGCAATCCTGGAGCCCCTTTAGGCACTGCAAGGGGCTCTCAGGTCTCCCTGGTGAGCACCCTCAGTTTTCCCAGCCTCTCTTTTGTTACTACAGTATGGCCTGCCAGTACAAAATTTTATTTGTAAGATGGCTACGATCAAAAATGTAAAGGTTTACTCTATGAATGAACAGTTTTGATAGCTGAAAAATGAGAATCTGCTTGGTATCTTCCATTTGCACTTGGATCTAAATGGGTACATTTTAATCTTCTAAGAGTCTCTAGAATCTTATTACTCATTTCTGTGCATATACCGATCATCTCTCCATAGCTAAGGTTGTGCTGAGACTTCCAGTTAACTCACAGGATAACTTTAGTTTTTCACATAGTGTTTATAAAATTGCATCTTTCTAATTAGACATGAGCAAGCAGTTATCACTATGGTAGAATGGTTACAAATGGGTGCAGGCACATATTCACTTATGTTTAATTTATATTCAAGTGGCAACTTTCCAAAGAAACATTTTATCCTCCTGTGTAACACCATAAACTATATAGACACTAGAGTAACTGCTTTCCCCCAAGGCTCAGAGGACTATTTTGAGGAGTTCCCAGGGAGTGATTAAGAAAAGGAAGCTAATTGACACTAAATATCAACCCACGAGTGGCATTTCTAGAGGAACATTTACCATGGCGCATGATTTTATGGGGACCATTAATAGAAAAGTGCCTCAAAACTGTCTCTAAGCTGTGACCAAGCTGAGCTCTGTCCCACCACTCAGTAATTCACATTCCTAGTGAATCCCAAGGGATATTCAGGTATATGAGTAGATGAGAGATAAAACCATTCCTGAGTAAAGTCTCAGAATTCTCGACAGGCCATTTTTGGCTGTTTCAGCCTTGGATCTGCCCAGTCAGACAGGAACATCTTCTCAAAGGTCATCTACCTGAGCACTTCCATGCCCTAGGCTCACTGCCACAATTCATATGGGTATATGAAAATGGCCAAGTCAACAGCATGTATAAAGATGATGGTTAAACCCTTGTACAAAATATTTATCTTTGATATGAGAGCAAAACCCTGACAGAGGAGCTCATGGCTAGGGCATAAGTCATGACTCATTTTCATTGAAGGGGAAATCCTGTGGAAATGCTCTGCTGTGTCTCTAAAAGTGTCCAAATATCCTACTTAGTATAACAGCCTGCATCCAACAAATGCCAAACATGAAATTGCCCAAGAAAAATAGGTTGAAGAAAAAAAAAAAAAAAAAGAAAGAAAAAAATGTTACAAAGCCAATAACAAATAACAAGTTATCTTGGTTTGGTTTTGGTTTTTTTTTTTCCTTTTCTTACAATTATTACAGCTCCTGCAATCCATTCCAGTCGGTGTGGGTCAAGTTTATGGCTGTGACAATCCCTGGACTGGGGGAATTTTCCTGATGGCTTTATTTATCTCTTCCCCACTCATTTGTCTGCATGCAGTGATTGGCTCAGCAGTGGGGATGCTGGCAGGTAAGGATTTGGAGTGTGCCACAGATACATACAGAAGCATGGAGAATAAAAGAGGAGCTACAGTAAGTAGAACAGTTACAGTGTTTCTTCCATTGGAGAGTGAAAACAAAATATACATAGACTTCTCTTTTAAGAATTCTTTTGCTTGACTTCTTCATTCTCTTACTTTGTTTTATGATGGTGGAAATTTTCAGAAGTGTATTTTGGGCTGAGACGAATTTTTACCATGAAATACTTAATTTCTGGATATACTTGGGTGGGTTTAGGAGCAGCTTAATAAAAGTCATGGCCATCAGTCTGAACGTGGGGGCCCCACGGTTGCACTCAGGCTTCACATGTAGGCTCATTCATATATCCTCTGTTGAAATCACATCACCAAATTCAGCTCAGCAGCAACAGGGAAGTTCTGCCATGACTTCATCGGATCAAAGTGGCTTTGACCTTAGACTGTAGCAACATCACTACAAACGGGAACTCCATGCACATACGCTGGCTGGAACACTCAGAAAGCTGGATTTGTGCCATTTCTCCACTGCTTTTACCTCTTTGACCAAGGAGTGACAACATCTTTGGCTTATTTTCCAGGGCTGAGCTTAGCAACACCGTTTAGCCAAATCTACTCTGGGCTCTGGGGCTACAACAGCTCTCTCTCCTGCGTTGCCATCGGGGGCATGTTCTATGCTCTCACCTGGCAGACACATTTGCTTGCCATTGCCTGTGGTAAGTACCCAGTGGGTCTCCACCTCAGCCACACTTCCTCCTGAAGTGAGACAAGGTGCTTTTCTAGTAGAGGTGTGCTGGAGCCGGATCGGCACCTCTAGGCAGGCAGATGGATGTGGGTGAGGCTGAGGAGTGACGGACCTGGATGTTGGAGCCATGGCTTTCAGTGTACCCTGACAACATAAAAGCTGTGCTCTCATTCTGTGCCAAGGGCTGTGTTCAAAACAAGAGATGTGATCAGTGGACACTGATTAACTCAAGCCTTTGAAATTAGATGAGTTGTTTTGAGACATTAATTGTGTTTGTTCATTCACTGCTGGATGAATCACGCTGGATTTTCCAATCATAGATACCAGCTCAAATTTCTTCTTTGAAGAAGGACATACTTAAACTTTGAAAAAAGTTAAGCTCAATATCAGTCCAGAGCTGTAGTTAGTTCACATTCCACATTCTACTGAAATGGATACCAAAGGCATGAGCTAGGTAGCACAGCATGATTGAAGAATTATTTATAAGGCAATTGCATATGAAATTTCAAAATCAGAGTGAGCTGGGTGTGAGACTATTGCTCATTCAGTGCTCATATAAAAAAGATTTAGCTTTGTATCTCATTGACCAAACTGTCCTAGAGGCAGAACAGATGAGGGTGAAAGGTCTATTTTCCTATTTAACCCCATCCATCAAGCTGCATACTTTCCATGTCAGTGCATTTTTCAAAAGCTTCTGATTCCATAGCACAATTTTCATCACTCCAGTTTTTTTTCTGTTTGTTTGTTTGTTTGTTTTGCCCTTTCCATAAACTCCAGTTTGGAGGGGACACAGTGCTAAGGAAAAAGTGTTAAGAAGGTACTGTCCAGGCAGGGTCATGATCACTCTACCTACAGCAGAGTGAGAGATGTTTGTCCTTGCTGTTCTACCCTGTGAGCAACTGACTCACCTTTCTTTTTCACAGCCCTCTTCAGTGCCTACCTGGGAGCAGCAATGACCAGCATGTTGTCTGTGGTAAGTAGTGTGTCAGCAAAGGTCTGGTTTCCAACAACAGATTTCAGCACTGTATTTTTTTCCTGGCTTGTCAGACACAACAGCAAGACTTGGAGAATAATTCATCCAAAGACAGAAATGGTCTGGAAGAGAGGTTAATATCTGCCCAGGGATTTGGTGTGATTCCCACTGGAATAGGCCACTTGGAATCATCACTTCTGATATTTCATCCTCAGAGTCTGAATGAACTTCTACAGCTCAGCTCTCCATACTTATGAGATCCCAGGGATCACAGAATCCTTAAAGCCCATCTGGTCCCACTCCCTCCCAGCAGCCCAGGTTGCTCCAAGCCCTGTCCAACCTGGTCTTGGACCCTTCCAGGGATGGAGAAGTCACAGCTTCTCTGGGCAACCTGTGCCAGGGCCTCACCACTCCACAGAGAAGGATTTCTTCCCAATATCCCATCTAACCCTGCTCTTTGTCCTTGTAAAGCCATTCCCCCTTGTCCTGTCACTCCAGGCCCTTTCCAGCTCTCTTGAAGCACCTTTAGGCACTGGTAAGCTGATGAAAAATCTTGTCTCAGATATTTACATGTGCCTGAAACAACTGAGGAAAGGGCCCTCCACATCTGTAAAGAAACACTGAATTTAGTTTAGTTGCTTTTCTCTATTGCCAAAAGACAGTCACCACAACAGCCCAGGGAAAAGCTGAATGCTTCTGGTGTCCACTCCTGTCTCATCTCCACTCACACCTATCTCATGTCCATCCTAGACCACAGCAGATGCACAAGGAGAGGGCAGCCCTCTCAGAGGAGCTGGTACATACTGCAGGCTAATGCACAATGTCAAGACCTCATAAACAAATCCTGTCTCCGCAGGAAAGGCTCAACACAAAACCAAGACTACACTTCACTGAGAAACCTTGTTCCAAGGAGCCTGGCTCTGGGTTTTATTCAAGCAAGATGCACAGTAAATAGGTGTTTTGTTATTTGTCTTTGCAGTTTGGAGTACCATCAGGAACCTGGTCTTTTTGCTTGTCTGCACTGACCTTCCTGCTAATAACCATGAACAACTCTGCCATATACAAGCTGCCACTCTCCAAAGTCACCTACCCAGAAGCCAACCGAGCTTATTATCTGAAGATGAGGAAACATCAGAGGTCTTGCTGCGAGGCATAAAGACCCAGGAAGAGAGACACTTGGCAGACTTTAAGGCAAGAGTACAAAGTGTTTCCCCAATAGACTGTGATTTTTGTGCTACAAACACCACCCTCTGAGTGGAGAGACTTTTTCCACCATGTCTGTTTGTTCTATTAGAATAAAATTTCTATTAGATAGGACTGTGCTGGAAGGGCCTTTCCCAAGACCAATCTGTAATGATTTTAAAGCACATATGTCTGAAAAGACACTTGAATTATAGAGCTTTGGGGAAATCACTTAGAAGTTGAAAAGAAAAATCTCTTTGTGAAGTGAAGGCACAGCAATCAGACGTAAAGAAATGAGGAGCATCTTTCAGCATCTGTGGGGACTCCTAATTAATGGCTTATGACAGCAATAGGATACATCTTAGATAGCTTCATAGTAGCTGAGAAGTGGAATAAGGAGTACCCTTTGCAAAGTAGAAAATAAGTGGTGACGAATTCTGCCTGGAGGACCACTCGAGCCCCGTGGAAAGAGATGTGCATTAGCAATCATCAAGCAGAAGATGGAGATGATCTTCAAGATTTTGGTGTTAATCTCATGATTTTTATTAATACTTGAACTTGGTGATGGGTTGACAAAGGGGGGAACAGCAAACTCATTCCTGTCCCTTTCCAGTGCAATAAAATGGCTCTGTTCAGTCTATGCACAAGTAGAACCAATTCAAGCAGATCTCCTTGACCTCCCTCCCTACACTCTCCCACTCAGACCACCAAAATCAAACAGCAAAATGCTGCTCTGTCCCAGCCTCCTGCTGATGCTCAGGGGGAACCTACTCACCCTCTGCAACTCCCTGACAGGACAGAGGAGCCAGGGTGGGCTTGGGCTCTTCTCCCAGGGAATAGGGGACAGGACAAGAGGAAACAGCCTCAAGGCAGATTTAGGTTGGATTTTTGGAAAATTACACCAGGGAAAGCAAATCAAACCCTGCCCTTCTTGCAGCAGATGAAATAAAATCTAACCTGTGAATAGAGCTACTGATGATTTTTTAGTCTTTGGGGGAAAAAAGAAGAAAAAAAACCCAACAAGCTAAAAGAAGTGTATTTTTTTAAAGTATCACAAAGACCTGAGTGTAGAATGTTTGGGATGAATTTCTGGCAGTACCTTCTGCTGAAGTTTCAGGTCTTCAGATGTTTAACAGTATTTCTGTATGACTGACACTCCAGGGATCATTTGCAAAAATATACCATTTATGGTGTTTTACTTAATAAATACATACCTAATATTGTGTGGAGTTAATTTTTTAAACAAATATTCATCCTTTTTTAAGTTTGGTATGTTTCCCTCTACTTGTCATCACAAAGCTCTTCAAAAGATGGGTTACCTTTTAAATGAAGAGTGCAGAAAACATTAGAAAATAAAATTTTCTCATCAGGGTACATTGGATATTTAGGAAATTTTAACTTCTGCTCTTGAGCTTATCACAGAATCATAGACTGGTTTGGGATGGAAGGGTCCTTAAAGACCATCTCATTCTATCCCTTGCCGTGGACAAGAACACTTTGCACTAGCCCAGGTTGCTCCAAACCCCGTCCAACCTGGCCTTGGACACTCCCAGGGATCCAGAGGCAGCCACAGCTTCTCTGCCCAACCTGAGCCAGGGCCTCACCACCCTCACAGACACCAATTCCATCCCAATATCCCATCCATCCCTGCCCTCTGGTAGTTTGAAATCATTCCCCCTTGTCCTGTCCCTCCCTGCCTTGTCCCCAGTCCCTCTCCAGGTCTCCCGGAGCTGCTTTAGGCACTGCAAGGGGCTCTCAGGTCTCCTTGGAGCCTTTTCTTCTCCACGTGAACACCCCCAGCTCTCTCATCTTTAGCCATTCTGGTGCACCAGTGCCTTCTTACCAGTGCAAGTGCAAACTCTGCTTCTGTACAGGAGGAACAATCAGCCAAAGGCACAGTACTGGACCAACAGAGGTGGAGGCAGAGCTGTAAGACCAGGTGGTGACTCAGTCCTGGGGGAGATGCTGCACAAGCCCCCACACTGGGGTTAGGTGAGGTCAGTGAGCTTTGAGCAAGTCCAGAGAAAACCACAGAAGAGTCCCAAGGGCTGGAGCCCCTCTGCCCTGGAGCCAGGCTGGGAGAGCTAGGGGGGCTCACCTGGAGAAGAGAAGGATCCTGGGAGACCTTATTGCGCCTTTCAGTACTTAAAGGTCTCCTTAACAAATATGGGGAAAAACTTTTTATTAGAGCCTTTTGAAACAGGGCAGGAGGTGACTGTTTTAAACAGAAAAAACAGAATTAATTCAGAGCACATATAAGGATGAAATTTTTTATAATGAGGGTGGTGAGACACTGGCACAGCTTGCTCAGAGATATGATGGAAGTTCCATCCCTGGAAACACTCAAGGTCAGGCTGGACAGGACCCTGAGGAACCTGGTCTAGCTGAAGATGTCCCTGGTCATTGCAGAGGGCTTGGACTAATGACCTTTAGGTGTCCATTCCAACCCAGACCATTCTGTGCTTCTATGATTTATCAAACTGTCATGCAAAATGGTATTTTAGTGCTTGAACTGACATCTCCTCACCAGAGATCCAAACCTGCAGAGGCTGCTTTCAGTCTTATGTCAAAATCTGCACTCAGGTAAGAGAAAACACTTTATGGCCAATGCAAATCAGCAGATTTCCTATGACTGGTGCTGTTCCAGCTTGCTGTTGCTGAGCAACAGGAACACTTTGGCAGTGCCTTAAAGAAATCATATGCATAGATTCAGTTGAAAAACAACTGAAGATGAAGGCCATTAGGAAGATTTTGCATGTCATTCAGAATTAATTCTACATTTTACGCTATCCAAAGGATTTATTATTCGTATTACTCCACACAAAAAACAGCTATTAGGTAATTTGACATGTGTATCAGTCAGAACAAGTGTATCATGCTTCTTCCTGTTATCATTCATAACACAGTCTTTGCTAACAGGATTAATTTATCTTATTTGTGAAATTAGTTTTTTTTCTTTACATCAAATAAATGTTATTCAAGTCAGCAATCTTTTTTCTTTGAGCACTCTTTTTCAATTCTTGTTTCAGACACGGAGTTGATACCAGACTCAGTAAGAAACACTTATGTTGGGTAGGAATTCCAGAGTATTTTCCTGGATTACCTCGCTCGCAGTGCCAGCACAACATAGCAAAAGAGATGTGACTGTGTTTACAACGCTTAAAATAAATACAGAGTACATAAAATAAATAAATAATTTTTTAAAAAAATAATTGACCAGGAAAAATAGAATTAAGAAGAAAGATGGGGGGGAGGGGGGGGAGAAGGAAGGGGGGAAGAGAAAAAAAGAAGAAAAAATAGAACACACAAACAAAACAAAACAAAAAACAAACAAACAAACAAAAAAATTTCAGAACCCCAAACCACTTGGAAATATCTGCTTGGAATCATATTTTAACCCAAAGTCTACCTCAAATGAACTGCCTCATTGGCACTTCCTAAGCCACTCTCACTGATGACGTTTGATGTGCTCAGTTCTCCCCAGGACTCCCAGTTTCATGTCAAGCACCTGCCTCAGTCTCCACCACATGACACCGACCCCTCTCCTGCCCTCGCCAGAACTTTCTGCTCTGGTTCAGCTCTGGTTCTGCCCTGGCTGCAGCCACACTCCTGCATGGGATTTCCTGCTGCAGGCAGTGACAGACAAATACACAACTCAAGACATGGCAGGGTGGGTTGGAACTGGATGGTGTTTAAGGTCCTTTCCAACCCAAACCATTCCATGATTCTAAGACAAAAAAAGTGTGGGTTGCTGAGCGAGGATCAGCAGAGTTTTGTCAGCAGAACACGCTCCTCACCCTTCCCAAAGCAGAGCTGGTTCTTCACAGAGCACAGAGTATGCTGGCAGCACCAGCAGCTGTACCAAGACAAGGGGTACGGCCTCATTTCCCTTTCCCTCAGCAAACCTGTGTCTGGGCAAGCACTCAAGAGGCCAATATTTAGTCATGCAGCAAAGACACAGAACCCCTGATGATGAGGAGGATGAGGATGATGATGATGATGATGATGATGATGATGATGATGATGATAAACTGGGAGGAGGAAACGCTCAGCCCAGGTTACCTGAGCAGCAGACCCAAGAAGCAGGACCAAACCCGGGGTATGACTGCTGCACACCAGCATTTTAGATGCTTAAATCAGGGGACATACAACAATGAAACCTCCTTTATCTGATCCTGCAGAACTGCTGTGGGTTTTGTTTGGTTTTACTGTGCTGCACATGAAATATAAACAGTAGAAAGAATGCTGGTGTTGATAGTTATCTAATCTTTTGAATCTTGACATTTAGTGTGAAGGAATTGACAGAGATTTTGGCCATAGCAAGAAATAATTCACCCTCTAAGAAAGATGCTACCCATGAGAAAGCAGTGCTGTGCATTGAAAAGATTATTGCTTGATTATTTCCCTCTCCCTCGAAGTGCAAGCACTGCAAAGATCACTATGGTAAGTGAATTGTTAGGCACAAACTAACACCTTTCTGAAGCTTTCTCTTTTTCTTTCTATGGAAAACTGCCTTCAGGTGATAAGGCCTTTTCTGCTGAGTTTACTCCAGATTTGGAATGTGGTGAAGAAACAGCACAACTCCCAAAGGAAATATACCCTAATCACTTAAGACCCTCACTTTGCTTATTGCTGATGGTACATATAGACCAGAGTAATTAGTTTAACACGCACTGAAACAGAAAGTGTTTGAGCAGGAGTTGGGGGCCTTAATATTTCATAGATCTGGGTCAGAAGGACTGTCTTAGGTCCCGAAAGGTTATGTGCATGCTGGAAAATGCAAAGGATGAGGTGTTGGCACAGAAACACACCCTGCTCTACTGAGTATACAAGCCCTGGCACAATCCCAGCCTCAGCCAACCAGCATCCCCCAGACCATGCCCAGACAGAGCTCAGCCAGCAGAGTGGACACCCCTTGGCTCCTCCACATTTCCTACACAGATAATATTTAAAGATACTTTATTTGCAAAGGGGCTCTGCTTAAATTACTTACCTTGAGGTTGAGCTCTCTTGACTTGCTATTGCATTCCAATGCAAAGTGGAATCACAAAAGTGCTTAGGTTGGAAAAGATCACCAAGTTGTCCCACTGCTGTCAAGGCCACCACTAACCCATGCATGTCCTCAAGTGCCACATTCATATGGCTGTTAAATCCCCCCAGGGATGGGGACAGCACCACTGCCCGGGGTAGGCTGTGCCAGAGCTGGACAACCCTTTTAGGGAAGAAACTTTTCCCTAATATCCAATCTAAACCTCCCCCGGTGCACAATGAGCCTGCTTCCTGAAAGCAAAATAAAACAGGTCAGCTTCATAGAATTCCTGTACATTCCATCAGCAAGAACCTTTTCATGCCTGACTATTTTCATGTGCAACCTCCCAGACCTGCACAGGCTGGGGTTTAGCTCCTGCTGGCCATCCTGTCCTGGCATCAGGGACTAAGGTGTCCTGGCACCCACAATAGGACACAGCAGCAATGAAACCCTGCCTTTTGCTGGACAAAGCAACCCTGCCCTGGGGGCAGAATGGGGATCAGAAACAAAGAGGGAGAGGGAACACGAATAACTCTGCAACCTGGTGGTTCTGGGCATCACCTGAAGGTGTCACTGAAGAAGGAAGCCAGCAAGAGCCAGAAAAAGAGAGGCTGAAGGGACAAGCATGTGACAGAGGAGCTCATGTCGCTTGTGCTACGGGGCAGCAAGATTCACAGCACCCGTATTTCAACCTGCCCTAGAGAATGGTACTCTTAAAAGGAGGCCCCAAATATGACACATATTCACAGAATTATAGAATCATCATTCATGTTGGAAAAGACCCTCAGGATCATTGGCACAAGGAGTATTTATCACAGCAAATTCAAACACTTAGAAAGGAAGCGACAAAACCAATGCTGCCATCAAACAGAAGCACCTGTGAGGGAAAACACAGCACAGTTGTGCTTGGAACACTGGAGCAATTGCTCCCACTTTTAGGCCCAGTGATGTCAACAATAATAATTTCTAAAGCAAAATGAAAGTACATGCACACGATTGCAAAACTGGGAGTTAAAATGCAAACATCTTCTGTGGAATCTGTATTTTCTTTCCTTTTTCCTCTCATGAAAATATACAGACTACAAAATGGATGGGACGTATGGGCTTAGGAAACTGACAAACCACAAACCCTCTCACTTTAGATTAAACAGTCTTGGATTGGTCATCAGCTTAATAGGATAAGGCTCAGATCAGTGGGATCAGATTTGCTAATTAGTACAGTTAGATAAATAATTCTAGAAAAAGCATGCCCCTGGAAAAGTGCACTGGGAAAGAAAAGAGGGAATTTTTTCAAGTGGAATTTTCCAGCAAACAATCCTGGTGCCTCAGTCACAAAGCAGCTATAAAACACATTGTAGTTCATATATTTGGTGAGGGAGGATGTGATACTCTATAAGAATGTGTAAGCCCAGAGAAGGCCATGGAGATGCTCCAAGGGCTGGAACATCTGTGCTGTGGATACAGACTGGGAGAGCTGTGGGTGTTCACCTGGAGCAGAGAAGGCTCCAGGGACACCTGAGAGCCCCTTGCAGAGCCTAAAGGGGCTCCAGGAGAGCTGGAGAGGGACTGGGGACAAGGCCTGGAGGGACAGGACACAGGGAATGGCTTCCCTGTGCCAGAGGGCAGGGATGGGGGGGGTATTGGGAAGGGATTGCTGTGTGTGAGGGTGGGCAGGGGCTGGCACAGGTTGGGCAGAGAAGCTGTGGCTGCCCCTGGATTCCTGGAAGTGTCCAAGGCCAGGTTGGATGGGGCTTGGAGTAACCTGGGTTGGTGGAAGGGGTCCCTGCCCACGGCAAGGGTTTGGAAAGAGGTGGTCTTTAAAGACCCTTCCAACCCAAGCCATTCTATGACTCATTTGTTTGTGTTGAGATGCTAAAACACAAAGACTCTCAGCAAGGGGCATCTGTGTAAAGCCTTCTCTATACTGCTGGTCTATAGAAATGCTGTCACCTCATCTGCCAGACCTCACGAACTGGTCACTCATCTCATTAGCCAACCTGATATTAGTCACTTTTTGTGTGGGTTAAAAAAGCAGATGAAGTTTTGTTAGTGATGGCAAAGAGGCCACATAGGTAAGTAGCATTGTTACATCCGTATTCCCATGAACACTCTTTTGTCTATGGAACAAGAAAATAACAAAACTTCCTGTATCTGGAATTGTGGTATAATTTTTATTACACATTCCCAGCTCATCCCCATCTTCCCTTTACTCTCTGTCGTTTTCATCTACTCATGTGACAGAGAACACTTACAACAAGTGGCAGCATCTGACAGCAAATGCAGGATCCTCAGCCACGTCCTGCTGTCTGGAATGTCCTGGCTCTACTCTCAGCCATGAGCCACGAGTTCATGCCCTGTCTGCATGCAGAGCAGCAGCTTTCACCTGGATATAAGGATTCAGAATGATAATCTCCTTGGCACATCTCTCCAGTTCACTTCAGCATAACCAAACACACCACTTAGCTTACACTTACACTTATCTAAACTGTGTGACTCAATCCTACCTACAAACAAAACATCTTAAAATAAAAATGCTCCCTCCCTGCAGGGAGTAATCCCCCTCAATAGCAAGTGTCCTGCCATGATGGCTTAGCAACAAGGGACATTTGTTTGTAGCTTTTCTGCCAGGCCCTCTGAGCAGCAAGCTACATGTAATAAACCCAAGTTTTACACAACAAACAACAAAAAAAATCCCCTGGGGAATATTGAATTTTTGTTCTTTGCCCCATGAAAGCCCTTCCCTTTTTAGCTATCCCACCATGATGGCTCTTTAAGCCATCACACCCTTTTCCCATTTCCCCAGTGCTTGCAGGGTGTTGGTGGTGATGGAAATGGCCACCAACTCCTCTGGGAAAGCACTCCAGCCTCTCCAGCACCACTGAACACTTGAATTCATTAGTCCTTAAAATTCCTTAGTCACAGCAACCTTCAGTTCCCACCAGAGCTTCTTCTGGGTCTCCTTGCGCCCACATTCCTGCCACAGCAGTGTCCATCCATAGGCATCCACAAGCAGGACCCTCACTGGAGTTCACTCAACCCCAGCTGCCCTCAGCAGCTTATTGGAAAGTACATACCATTCATTTCTCTCCTGAAACACCTAAAGGCATGGGATTACATTTCTGTGGGGTGGAGAATGATGAAACTCATGTAACCTGGAAAAAGGGTTCATAACACCAGCAACTCGCTCCATCAAGGTATGGGATCACCTTCCCCAAAGAGGTAGGAAAGGCAACAAAACCACTGTAGAGCCATTCAGAAAAGGTTTCATGCAGCCATATTACATGCCATTTGATCACCTTTCAATCACATGATAGAGAAGACACTGTTAAATTACAACCATTTAACTGGGAAATACAAAGTAAGAGTGGATTCAGGGAAGTAAGGATCCATGCAGCAGAGCAGGAGAAACACCAGCCCACTCAAAATGTAGCAGCAATTTAACATAAGGGAGTAGGAGATTACACACAGACAAAGCATGAATGATATAGCTTCAGGATGAATTTATCATGTTAGATGTTTTTATTTTACTAAGACAGAGCTGAAAATTGATACAAGGTAGAGAGAGGAAGCAGAATAGCTTTGAAAGGGCAAATGCCCACTGACATATCAAATGACAGAAATTTCAAATGGCCTCAAGCTGCACCAGTGGAGGCATCATTTGGATTGGATATGGGGTAAAATTTCTTCACAGGAAGGGTGGTCGGGCATGTTTCCAAAAGGCATCCAAAAGGCATGTGGCACTTAGGGACGTAGTTTAGTGGTGAACTCAGTGCTGGGTTGGCTGTTGAACTTGGTGACCCCAGAGGTCATTTCTGACCTTAATCATTCTATGATTTTATGCTGTGAATTGAAAGTCCTTCTGGAGAATAAGAACAGATTTGCAGGAACAGAGCAGAAAAGGATATACATGCTTATTCCTTGGGTGTTCGCAGATGTGATAAAGAGAAGTGGAGGGGTGTCACAGAAAGTTACAACTAACATGCTTCAGAAACACGGTCAGTTACACTGCATTACTCAGACTTATCCCACTGAATGTCAAAAGCTTTTTTTCCTTATTACAAAAGTATTGATTGTTTCATATTTTGCCTGCAATGGAAATTTCAGAACATCTTTCCCCTAACTCATACCTCCTGAAAGCAGAAGTTGCCTCTCACCTTCAGCACAACCAGGTGCCAAAGGAAGAATTACACAGGAGGGATGCAATCTGCATAGCTCCAGCCTAAACTCTGCCACGGCTTTGCAGAGTGGTCCTTCACAGCAAATCAAATCAGCCATGAGCTCCTTTCCAGTACAGCTGGAAATCACAGTTGTAAGCACTTTGCTGCCTCCCAGGGCAGCAATTCTGCAAGGGATCACACAGAGACAAAACCCGTGCCACCCTTCAAGCTAAAGCAAATGACAGGCCAAAGACTTCTGAAGCCCAGATGGCTGAGGAAGAATGCCCACAAGAATACCATGCAGGAAAGTCACTTTGTCCATACAATTTTTATCCCAGAGGAGGCTGATAACCTGTAGGCTGCAGATTCAGGTAATAAATCTAAGGAGGTAACCGAAGCCCTATTTGTGATGTGACTGATGATCATGTCAGCAATTTTTGCACATTCCTTTGTTCCACTGTCCTTCCAAAGAATGATGGCTATTTGTAAGACTTGCAGAAATACGTGCTTTTAGATGAAGCTGAGAGCAAACTACACAAGGAATGCACCTGAACAGTCTGACTTCAGACTCGTGGGGCTGTTCTTGTGCTCCTCAAGTGCAGATTTAAATAACTTGATTGCCACTGGTGATGGGAGAGATAACCACAAACATGTACTGGAGAAGACAGCTGCCTATGGACACGGCACAAACCCATTCAGGATTTAAATCCTTCTGGGAACTTGCCCAAACTCACTCAAAAGATAACTAAGAATTGTCTATATATTCATAGAAAAACAGCCAAAGCCCTGATTATACAAAATAATCAAGCTTGACAGGTAAATTGAGTGATTGCAGCTCAGATGTTGCACATCTTCTCCCTTGCCTTGCTAAATCATGGGCTAATCTTACCTGCTTTTTGTTTACAAGAACTTGTCTCTGTTCATCAACACAGACTTCATCAAAACTTCTCTGTATGACAATACTGGCACAGGTTACCCAGAGAAACTGTGATTGCCCCATCCCTGGAGTTGTTCTAGAAAAGGTTGGAGAGAGCTTGGAGCAGCCTGGTCTAGTGGGAGGGGTCCCTGTCCTTGGGAGGATGGTTGTAAATAGGTGAGGTTTAAAGGCCTTTTCTGACCCAAACTGTTCTATGATTCTGTGACCTGCATCCCACTCCTTAAAAGCCTGCCTGTGGATGGTGTTAGTCACTCAGCTCTGCAATGGAAAGAGAAACCTCCTTTCCCCTCATGTGCTGGGAAGTACACAGTGGGCAATCCAGGGACATGTATTTTTCACTCTTTGCATACTTGTTGCAACAAAGCACAGTGGTTTTCAAACACACCAAGATCAGGTCAAACACAACCCAAAGGATTGTAGAAACCCCATGAAGAGTTTACCCTGAGGAACTGCAGAGCCTCTCTAATCAATTGCATTAAGGTCTCTGAGGATGAGACCTCTCTTACATGAGATGCAGAGCCTTGTGAGAAACCCACCTGCCCCATCTGCCAAGAAGTGCCATTAACTGCTCATTCCACTTGTCATGTCCACTCTAACCAGCAAATTCCCCTCAGCACCTTTTTTACCTGATCCCAGCTTTAGACCACCAGTATTTTATTTACCCTGCAGCATGACCAGATTCCAACGTGCTGATGCCCTGGCTCCATCCTACTGGGCTTTAAGCACATCCCTTCACAAAAAGGACCATGATCAAAGATCAAGAGCCATAAAGGGCTCTCAGGATCAGGCAGCAGAGAAAAGACTTCATGGAAAGTGCAGGCACCTGTATGTTGACTCTGGTGACCAGTGGCAGGACACACGGGAATGGCTGGAGCTGTGTCAGGGAAGGGCTGGATCTCAGGAAAAGATCCCACCCTGAGGGGTGGTGGGCACTGAACAGGCTCCTCAGGGCAGTGGGCACAGCCTGAGCTCCAGGAGTGCTTGGCCAACAGGACAGGGACAGGGTGGGATTGTTGGGGTGTCTGTGCAGGGCCAGGGGTTGGGCTGGATGATCCTTGCAAGTCTCTCCCAACTCAGGATATTCCATGATTCTATGGAACAACCACCTCATGGAAGGGCCATCCTCCCCTGCCTCCCAGGCTCTGCTGTTCTCTGACACTGTAGCATCATCTTTGCCCAAACTCAAGTTGCATCTCTTCTCCCCATACTCCCACTGTGCTTCCTCAGCTTCCTCCCTTCGCCACCTCTGTGTCAAGTGTCTTCCCTCTTCTAGTAAAGTTTTGCTTTCCAGTCCTGCCTGGACAGGAACACTGAGCTTTCCACAAGCTCCTCCTGTCAGTGATCCAGCAGCCACGTGCACACACGGTTGTGAGCAGGGAGCATTAAGGAATTTAAATTATCTATTGTTTGCTCCAACCCCTCACGAGGTGAGAGCCGAGGTGAACAATGCACTCCCCATAACACTTCTCCACGTTATCAGCCTCTGATCTTAATCCCAGGAGTCCATGCCGTAATCCATCACTGTTAATGAGAGACAGCTCCCCTAGGCAGGAGCCTTATCTCACTAAGTATCTGCAGGGACATATGAGGTTATGGCAGACTGTAATTAACTAAAGGTTACACTGGCCTGAAAGGGTTAGCACTGGCTCTTTGGAAACACTTCTGTGTTATCAGCGACCAGAACAAGCAAAGGTAAAAAAAAAAAAAAGAAAAGTTGGCTTCAAACTGAAAGGTTTAGATCAGATATTAGGAAAGAATTATCTGCTGTGAGGATTGTGAGGCCCTGGCACAGGTTGCCCAGAGAAGCTGTGGCTCTCCCATCCCTGGAAGAGTTCAAGGCCAGGTTGGATGTTGGATGGGACTTGAAACAACATGGGAGAGTGGAAGGTGTCCCTGCCCATGGTAGGGGATTGGAACAAGATGATCTTTAAGGTCCTTTCCTAACCCTTTCTATAAATGCATTTACATGCTACAATTCACATATCACTTCTTGCACTTCCATTGGTGGGACCTTGCAATCCAGCAGGTCCCAGTACCAACAACAGGAACAGAAACAGCTGGCTTTGGGCAGCTACACACATTTTTCTGTCTGTCACCACTAAATGTTCCATTTTCTACCAGAAATGTTTCCTGAGGTTAAGGTGAAGCGTAAACACACAGGCAGTGACCCTGATCTTGCGATTCTGTGTTTCTGTGATTTTGTTTTGGTGTGTCCTGTGTAGTTCTGCTGCCTGCATGTATCAACACCTGTTGAGCAAGCCAAACTCTTAGATGAACAATGCCAAGTAAAATTAAACAGCAACAAAATCTCATCATCAACCTCCCTCCTGGGGAGCCCCTGCCAGGAAGCAAAGAAAAAAAAACCTTTCCCTTGGCTGTTCCAGGGGCAGGTCTCTCCATCAGGGAAAGTGAAGTTGCTGCCTCCATCTCATCTAATTCTGTCCCAGGTAGAAAGGAGCTGATCCTGCACTGGGAGGCTCTGCCAAGAATTCAAGTAAAGGTCTCTTGTTTCAACAGAACCTACACCTTCACACAGGTGATGAGGTACCTACAAAAATTATTTGCAGAGGGCCCCTTAAAGGCACAAGAGTCTACAATGCCCTTGAAACACACCTGCCTCTGCCTGCAACTCAGACTTAGCTGGAACACAGACAGTTCTGGGACAATGAGGTCAAGGCTGTCAAAGAATATTGCCTCTGGACACAGTTAACTGGGAAGAGTGATCACTCATCCTTGCCTCATTTATTGTCTAAGCAGCTTGGCTTCAGGTCTGCAACTCAGCTTTCCTCCCACACTTGCCCAACACAGGCTGCAGGAGCTATTCCTTCCTCACTCCTCCCTACCACACGTGGTAGCTCCAGGTCAAATCCAAGCTTCGAAATTCACTTTTGGAGCAAATGGATGAAAACAGTCTATCCTATACTAAGAAATTATACAGCATCTCAGATTAGCTGGTTCAGTGGTCTTCTCTGGCCATTCAACTATTAGCTTCAAACACATGCTGGGCCATGTTTAAGAGCAAGCATGATGGTGAGGTGCCCTTCCAGGATGGAAAACCCATGGCTGATGCTTACAGTTGCTGAGGAGCAGTCCAAGAACTGGATCTGCACAGGAACAGGTAATGCCAAGAAGAGAAATTCAGTTGAATTCCAGCAACAACCAAGTGAGAATGGCTTCACAGTCCAGGTTTAACCACCAACGTTAAAAAGAAAAAAAAACAAACAAAAAACTCCACACGAACAGCATTCTGGTTACATTTTGCATAAGAATCAGGGAAACATGGGCTATCAGACATTAGGGAAGATAAAGGGCAGCAGAATGGTACGTTTCTCAGAGAGGATGCCACGATAAATGCCACTCTGAAGAGCATCTCAGTCAAGGCAGGGTGAGAGTAAAAACAAGATGTGGAGAGTTTTTCTCCAGAGGCACATCCTCCCCAGATCTCAGTCCAAGTGCTTTTGAATCTGTGTAGGGTCTGTGAAGTGAGGCAGCACAGAGGTGATGAGCAGAGCTGAGCACATGCACCAGTCCCACACCTTCACTGGCCAAGAGTGTTCTGTCAAGGGAGAGTTCAGGATGTGCTTCAGATTTTGTGTGGTCTGATGGATAGAACCAGCCACACTCCTTCCCAAGGGAGTATAGTTCTCGTCCCAGAGAAGAGCTATGAAATCTAGTCAGAGGAGCATAAGACTCTTAAATCACCATCTGTGCCCATTCAGCAAGGAAAGATAGAGCACATAAATTTCCATGGGCTTCCTTTTAAGCAGGAAGGATAGGCAGGTACTCCTTTTCTGGTGGCATTTCAAGTGCTTTAATCAGACATGTCATTTGGATCAGTCTAAAGCAATGTTTATTGCCTCTGTCTTGCCAGCTGGCTCACCCCCTTGCTCAGGCTAATCCCAGACCAGACCTTCAGTGCTTATTTGGGTGACAGTGACAAGGGTAGGACAGGACGCTCAGTGAGCTTTGGGGGTTTGAGTGGCTTTGAGGAGCACTGGGTTCCATCCTAAAACATTCCACTGCTGTCATTAAGCAAGTATCCCCTGTGAGTCAAAGCTGAATGGCCACATCAGGCATGTCAGGACAACTCAGTGATTAAAGGAGGTGTCTCTGCACTGTTGTTTGAGCATGGGACCAAGACCAGGGTTGGGATGAGATAAGCCCACTCTCCAGTAAATAGCTGCCTGATCCTGAGCTCTTGTGCTGCCTGGAGGAGGTGACCACCAGCACTGGAGGCCCCAGGATCATTTTCTCAATGTCTTTGACCTACCTTCTTATGGACAAAGTAGAAAACATCATGTCACTGCCATCTGCAGGTGTTCCAAACACAGTTCTTTGTGGTCAAAGCAGAGGATTTAAACAGGCAGCAGCAGAAATGCATAGGTCTGGTAGAGCGGACCTGTTCTTATCAGAACACAGATGTCACTGCAGAGTCAACAAACCACTTAGAGAAACACTTCCTGTTTCTTCTTCCATCCATGATACTTGCCTATAATACAAGTTGTGGCTTTCATACTATAACTACCCACTAGAAGAACATTACCCAAATGTACATTTAATTGTCTTTAGCTGATGTTTGACAGAGGCAGCAAGGGCTCACCACCAATCCTGTTCCTGCTCCACTGATTAACCGACACTGCTTTGGTGATGGGACAGCTCCAGACCCTTGGAAGCAGTGATATGGCAGGCAGGAGAACTCCTCGGGTCAGGAGCATTTGCGAGGGGCTGAGTGAACACCACAGGCGAGCAGCTGAACCTGTAGGATTTCAAAATGGACCAGGAGGAGCCTGACGCACCGGTGATTGTGTTCTGCAGCAACATTCACTGCCAAGAAGCAGGATCAGTGTCAACTACAACAATGGTGCCTGACTTTGAGACTCTCCATCCCTCCCACCCCTTCTACTTTCCTTGCACTGGAGGTTTTCCTGTTGCTTTTTCTCTTCCCTCCAGATTGGTAGGGATGAAGTGGATGCAAAGTGGAGATGGGCAGCTCACGGCAGCTCCCCAGGAAGGGGAGCATGGCTCCACTTTCTCCTGCTCAACTGACAGAGCCCAGACAAAGGGAAAACCCCTCTGGCCTCCAAGCCTCCCCTCCCAGCCCTTCACAGAGCCAATCCCTTCGAGAAGGAGCGCCAGATGTGACAAAATACAAGGCTTTTGCATCAAGCGTGTGCAGGTTGGCACACTCACAGGGCTGGGGCAGGACTCACACATGCTGCTGAAGTAATTGAAGTAGAAGACCTTGGAGCTGAAATTGAGACCCAGAGGAAGGGAGGGGGGGGAGCAATTGTCATGACTCTGGCCACTAAGTGGCTGCATTGTCGGCACAGGCACAGCCACACATAAAACTCCTTGCTTTAGTCCTCAGTGACAAAGTTGGGACCAGAAGGGACAAGCTCTGCCCTGACCATCTCCAGCCACGGATTGCAACCTGACAGTGATGCAGATCATCACTGACTAATAATAGAGTCATGGAACCATTTAGGTTGGAAAAGCCCTCTAAGAACACCGAGTCCAACTGTTCCCCCAGCACTGCCAAGACCACCAATAATTCATGTCCCCAAAGTGTCACGTCCACATGGCTTTTAAATCTCTATGGGGATGGGGACTCCACCACTGCCCTGGACAGTTGTGCCAGGACTGGACAGACCTTTTTGTTGAGAAATTTTCCCTAATATCCAATCTAAACCTCCTCTGGGGCATCCTGAGGCTGTTTCCTCCCATCCTATTGTTTATTACCTGGTGAAAAAAAACTGAGTCCCACCTGACTACAAGCCCCAGGACTGGGCAGGTGCTCAGACCACAGCTTTTTGTCACAGTGGTGAGTACAAGGTGCCACAGAGCAGTTTATGGCAAGTCCAAAGGGATCTGCTAACAAGTTGCTGTCTGCCAACACATGTGGAGCAAGGGGCATCATCACTGAACAGGGGGCACATCTGCTAAAAATCCATGCTGACGTGCTTCTGGGTTGTCCTGCAACTACCCACCACAAATCATTGTGGGAGTTTCTCAGGGAGACTGGAGAAATGTCATTATCGACAGCCTTTAAATTCACCAGTAGAAAAACTGGTATTTGATGAATATGGAAGGCATCGAGGTTTTGGTGTTGGAGCAAAAGCTGGCTTCTTTACAGAAATCTTACACATTATTTAATCATAGACCTGGAAAAGAAGGTCACAGAGTCTGTGGATCACATAGCCACTGATGATTTTCTTTGCAAAATTTTTTGTCTGATTCAAGTAAGTTGTGAATATTTTCAGCTATAATTAACTCTGTATTTTAAAGATTAAAACGCTTCATTCCAAATAGCCATCACATGATCAAAAAGAAAAATCAATCCACAGACAAAGCTCAAAGGATTTGCACTTCTGCACTGATTTACCAGATATTTTTCTAGGAGATGCTGGAGTAAAATATTAGAGAGGAAGAGGTTTATGCTAAATGTTAACTGCAGCTATTCTTTACATGAATCATTTATTCTTCACTGTAACAAGATGTTTTTAGCATGGATTTCACTTTAATCTTTTACTTCAATCCACTGAGTCCCACTGCACCATGAGTGGTGGAAACGCTTAAAAAGAGACACAACACCAAAAGCTTTACACCATGAATAAATAAAATCAAACAGTATATGGAGGAAGAAGGGGAAGGCACACAGAAAAGGCACATATCACAGAGGGGATAAGGATAAAGGTCTTTTATTTGCTGTTTCCAGCACCCTCAGCTTTGGGTTTCTCTGCTGCTGATGGCATGAACTATGTCTTGCAGACACTAAGGACAGTTTGCAAGGTGTTAGACACAGGGTCCTGATGCTCCTGCTCAAGGATGGCATGCACAGGGACTGGGCAGGGCTCTAAGTCGGTATTTGAAATAATACCACCCTTGGCTGAATAGTCGGACCAACCATAAATAACATCTGAGTACTCTCAGAGCCTACTCCAAAAAGTCTAGGGCAAACAGAAACCCGTCCCTTCACAAACACTCTAAGGGCAGAGAAAGGGCTCAGAAAGCAGCAAACACGTCACACTACCAGATCTCAAAGTGCCTCTTCTAGGAGGTTTTGCACAAGTTAAGAAGGTAACATACTCAGTTTCAGGAGAAGGGGTGAGGAGCAAAGGAGAGCCCTGGCATCCCTGCTGAGGGAAGGTGCTGGCTCTTGGCACAGCAGAAGTGGCAGCAGCGACTCGACAGCATCTTGTGTTGGCTCTGGGAGCCCTCCAGTGGCTGCCAGCCCACAGCGGGAGCGATGAATGCTTTGGGATG
The DNA here is from genome assembly GCA_013399695.1 of Formicarius rufipectus. Taxonomy (NCBI): domain Eukaryota; kingdom Metazoa; phylum Chordata; class Aves; order Passeriformes; family Formicariidae; genus Formicarius; species Formicarius rufipectus. The sequence continues at coordinate 534,384 of VXAU01005099.1, read as the reverse complement.
GGAGGCACCTTGAAGCTTGTATCGTTCCAGTGCCCCTGCCATGAGCAGGGACACCTTCCACTAGACCAGGCTGCTCCAAGCCTCATCCACCCTGGCTGTGAATCCTGTGGGTGGTGCTGTCCCTGTCCCCAGGCAGGAGATTAGCCAGGCAGACAGCAGCCTTCCCTAGCCTGAAGCACAGGCAGAATAGTTCCAGCAAAACCCAGGCAGGAAATATACGCCCCAAGATTAAACTTAACCAAATCTTGGGATGACCAAATGGGAGACAACGCAAGGGGAGCGTGGTCAGCTCTCCACAAGCCCCAAACTCTGCAGATTAGTAAACTGCACAGTAAATTGGTTAAAGCTAAACCCAAGAGGAAAGAAGCAATCATTTGCACAAGGATTTTGGGCAAAAGCTGGAAATCAAATTTATTTCGAATGCAAGATAACAGCAAGCAAGGAATGATCCACAACTCATCAGGGTCATGGGGGTCTGGGCAGAGCAGAGTGCCAGGGGACACCAGAGCACTCACCCTCCACTGAACCTTGACACCAGCACTCAGATGGATTTCAAAGTGTGTTTTGGGGTATTTTTTATACCTAGGGATTACAACAACAAGTGAGAAAAAGGGGTAAAGCATACTTGACTTGCTGGCTTCAGGTTCAGGAGGAGGAACTGCCTCAAGCCAGGAAAGGGTCTTTCTTGGCACCCTTTTAGGCAGATTTCAAGGATTTCTCCAGAGTGGTGAGTTGGTAGCACTGGAAAGTGGTTTCCCCTTGCCCCATCACACACCTGGTGTGGGTGTTTGCAACCCCAGACTGCAACCCCCTTCCTTTAGGTGGAAAACGGTAGCACTCTGATTCCCTCTGGTGTAATTTTCATATGACTGACCACAGAACTATTAATATCTGAACCCAGAGCTGGTTCAGCTAAACAACTCACTCCCTCCAAGGAGTGGAAAACCACAACTTCTTCCACCCCTGGAAAAACCTTTTGTGCCTGCAGGACCAGCAGCTCAGATGTAATGAGACAGTTCTGGTTTGCTGATGCACCTCAGGGGAGAACGTCAACCAGCATGAGAGAATTCAGCTTGGTGCTCCTGTGTCTCCTTCGCATCTCCAGGAAGGGTGAGTTCTGAGCTTTGATGAAATTCCTACCAATCCCTGTCTCATCAGGGCTCATCCTCTCTAGTAAAGGTGCCAGGGGCATTGCCTGGTGCAACAGATTCTCCAAGACTTGCACCATCCATCACTTTGCTTATAAAGATCCTGAAATTCCAGGTTCACATGAGACTACTGGGAAAACTCAGGCTTGACTTGGCAGTTGTCAGAGCAGTCCTCAGTTTAGGGGTGTTTTTTCACATTTTTTTGCTTTTCTGACTTGTGCATGGAGTTCATCCAACTTTTCCCCAGCTTTGTCATGTGGATGCAGCATTTCCATCACCACCCAGAAATGCTATTTCATATTCCTGTGAGAAGGAGTTATTATGCACCAGACACAATTTTCTCCAATTCCACTGATCATTTAAGCTCACATTTAACTTCAATATGCACTTAAATTCCATTAAACTCACTGGGATTTGCTTATGTACACTGTCAGACAGCATTTGCTAGAGCAGAGCTAGTGCCTGTGGTGGTCGCCAGCTCTTTTTGTCTTCACAACCTTTCCACTGACAACCGGCAGGTGCACTGACCTGACAATTCCTTCTGGGAGCTACCTTCTGTAAGGTGTGCAGAGTGTTTGCCTGTGACCTTCTCTCTTTTCTGTGAGTGATTCAATTCCAGTAACAAATGGAGGCTGGATATTAGCAAAAGGAATAATGGAAGACCTGCCATGCTGAAGTTTAAAGGTTAAGGATAAATTATACACAGAATGTTGACAACTCGTTCCACTCATAACTGGGCAAATTGCGTTTCCATGGAAATGGGTGGAGCTGGTAACATTAAAAGCACTTATTTTTAACATTATTTTTCATCTGGAAGGCAAGGGAAGAGTTATGTGTTAAAAAAAAATAAAGTGCTCTTTGCTTAAGGTTTAAAACAAACAAACAAACAAACAAAAAGTCAAAGAGGTGACAAAGGAAAGCAAGTCAGATACCCAAATACACATGGTCTGCAGATCTCCAAAGGTAAAGGTTACACTGGCATGCTGTAAAGTAACTAGAACAAGAACAAATAAACTAGAAAACAATTGCAATTTCTGTTTTCACTGCCTTGTGCTTAAATTCCATAAGCTTCCTGGAGCCCCTGAAGTCCTGTAGCCTTGTATATGAGATTATCTGGGCTGGAAAAAGTTGCCCTTGTCATTACAGTGAATGACAGGGCAGCCCAACTCCAGATCTCAGCAAACAAAATACTGGCTTGGAGCTGATTGCAGCTAAATGACTGAACAGCAGAGAACCAGCCCTGGGATGGCCTCTGCCCATTGTGCAGTGCACAATAGATCAATGCAAGCTGCACTGCCACTGAGGTATTTGTCAAGTGGACAACAGACACAGGAACAAAAAACAAGTCTTATCTTTGAGTTCTACAAGAGTAATCTGACAGCTGAATGCCCACAAAACATAGTGAAGCCAGCTAGACCTGGGTTGGAATTACTTGCAGTACACTTTTACATTTTACAGGTATTCAGCAAAAGGTGATTTAGTGAAGCCATCGAGTTTTATAAGACAAGAATGTAGTCACAGATGTTTCTGAGGACACAGTCTGCTGCTACAGCTGTTGGTACCAGCAGGACTGTGGATAGATAGACATACTTGTATATTAAACTGAAAGAGGAGATATTTAGATGGGATATTAGGAATAAATTCTTCCCTGTGAGGCTGGGCAGGCCCTGGCACAGGTTGGAGAGAGAAGCTGTGGCTGCCCCATCCCTGGAAGTGTTCAAGGCCAGGCTGAATGGGGCTTGGAGCAATCTGGGATAGTGAAAGGTGTCCATGCCCATGGCAGGGGGTGGGACTGGATGATCTGTAAAGTCCTTTCCAACCCAAACCCTTCTAGGATCCTGTGATCTATATGGAAAGCACATCCTACAGGTGCTGTTGGTTCCTGGGGAAGAGAAATGCGTGAGATTGTGTTTTCCCAATATACTTCAAAGGAGTGTCCACTCAGGTGGAGGCTGTTTTCATTGCTGGACCAAAAATGATCAGACTGGGTCTGGTGGCAGTGAGGTTCAGCTAGGATTTATTGTGACCAAGTATGATCAGGAGAGCAAAACCCCAACCATTTGTGACAACTCATCTGGAAAACCAGAATTTCCCTCACCAGGACAAGGATGATTCTGGCAGGTACAGCCCACAGAGTGACAACCTGCTTAGCTAACAGGGAGATGTTTTCTCCAGTGTGAAGGGCATCTTCATTCCTATGGCAGGAGCTGATATAGGGAAGATGCCTGTTCTCATCAGCGTTTGTAAGATGAGTATCTTCAGGTCTTTTTTCAGACCCTGTCACAGCTTATGAGTCAGATGCTCCTCTCTGACCACAGCAGGACTGATCATTAGAAACATCAGCTGCTTCCACCTTCCCTGGGGGTGATGCAGCCGCTGACTGATAAGCATAATAAGTACTTTAACACAGGAGTATGTCAGAGCAGGCACTCAAATGCAGGGCTGCTACACTTCAGGAACTTCAGTGCCTAAAGCTAACAGGCTTTGAATACATGCAAAACATGGTTTTAGCCTCCAAAAAAAATAGAATTCTGTTACTTCAAGCACATAATGCAGTAACAAAGGCCATAGGCCTGCTGGAGTGAGTCCAGAAGAGTCCACTAAGATGCTCCAAGGGCTGGAGCACCTCTGCAATAGAGCCAGACTGGGAGAGCTGGGGGTGTTCACCTGGAGAAGAGAAGGCTCCAGGGACACCTAGGAACCCCTTGCAGTGCCTAAAGGGGCTCCAGGAAAGCTGGAGAGGGACAGGGGACAAGGCATGGAGAGACAGGACAAGGAGGACAAGGCTTCCCACTGACAGGGACAGGGTTAAATGGGATATTGGGAAGGAATTCTTCCCTTTCAGAGGGATGAGGCCCTGGCTCAGGTCGGGCAGAGAAGCTGTGGCTACCCCTGGATCCTGGAAGTGTCCAAGGCCAGGTTGGACAGGGTTTGGAGCAACCTGGGCTGGTGGGAGGTGACCCTGGCCATGGCAGGGGGCCTGGAACAAGGCAAACTTTCGGGTCCCTTCCAACCCAAACTGTTCCATGATTCCATGATCTCATTTTACTTCCAGGTGTGCAGTCCAACAGCTGGTCTGTTCATGTCCCCTCTGATGTTACTGGTGAGCTCGGGAAGATGGTGATCCTGCCTTGTACTTTCACACACCCCTACAAAGCCTTTGACCGGACCCTCACCGCCATTTGGAGGATCAAGGAACCCTACAATGGCACAATAGTCTTCAAGTGTGTGAGTCAGAGCACCAGCGAGCTCTGCAAGACTGCCATCAGCTACAAGAACAAGTACAAACTGCTTGGCAACCCCAGGCACAAGGACCTTTCCATCAGGATTGACAACCTGACCTGGAGCGACAGCGACAGATACTTCTGCCGAGTGGAGCTGGCAGGAGATATCCATGACAAGTATGAAAGCAGGACTGGGATAAAGCTGCATTTGATTGGTAAGAGGCCATGAGAGACATGTGAGGCAAAGCCATACTGCAGGGAAGTAAGAGCCACAAGATGTGGAGTCTGACACGATGGTAGCAGAAGTTCATCTGTGAGGTTTTCCAAAGGGTTGGCTCTTCCAGCTCTGTGGATAGTTTACAACATTTAGGCAGCAAATATTCATGGCTCAGTCAATACTCAGTCTCCCAATATGAGGCAATGAGCATAGTGCTGGGAAGGGAATAGGAACAGAACTGGTAAGGAAACAGCAAAGCTTTGGTAAAAGTAAGAGCCCACCAAAACCTGGGCATCCCACTTAGTCCCTGCAGCACAGGATCTGTGCAGGCAGCAATGAGGCAGGCTGGGTTCAGCAGCCCATGGTGTGGGGTTAAAGACATCCTCTTCACCAGAACCTAAACTGGAGACCCTGAGTGCTGGGCACTTGTTCACAAATGTTAGGACAACAAGGCCTGGGTGGTAAAAGGGATTGGATGGACACCATGCCACAGGTCCAAGGTCTGGAGGGGGAAACACTGAGTACAGCCTGGAAAAAAAAAAAAAAAAAACAAAAAAAAAACAAGCTCAGAGCAACAAATGTCAAATGCTAATCCCACCTTGCAGAGTGAGCTTGCAGTCCTATGGAGGGCTCTGAGACCCAAGGGGCCTCAGAAGCAGACTCAGATAATGCCAGATAAAGGCTGGATGACTTTGCTTGTGAGAGGGAACTTCTCTCTGCCTGCTGTGCACTGTGGGCATCCAGATGGGACTCCAGGAAGAGTTTGATTACTTCTTGGAGAGTTCTGCACAGTCAAGGCTTTCCTTCACTGGGAGTAGCTCCTAAACACTCCCAGATGGAGTGACCAGGGCAGGATGTCTCTCCTGATCTGCCTGGATTTTAACTCCAGAGGAGTAATAACCCACAGATATGGTACCCAGGCTGCACACTTGATTGGGAATAGACTCTGACAGTATGATTGGGAGGGGCTAATTAATGCTTAAAAGTTTAATTTGAGCACCAAAACGCACATACATGTGACACACAACCTTGAAACTCCTACAGCATTATACAGACAAGGGGGATGACAGGCTGTAGGTGGACGCTAGTTTTTTGTTGTCTACCCGGTAAAAAAAAAGAAAATGAGTTCCTGGTCTTCCTCTGTGAGGTCACTCATTTAGTTCCCTTTGCTTTTCACAACACTTTTAGGAACCAAATGCATTAAATGGGTCAGGACAACCAAGAGGAGAGCACTGGTGGACAAGGCAATCTTGGTCACAGCAGCTATGCTTCCTTAGCAAAGTAGACTTACAAATGACACATCCAAGAGTACATCTGACAATTTGCATCCCTGAAATGATCTTTACCAATTGATCTCTACAAAACTGATATTTAAACGTTCATTAAATCACACAATCCCATATGCTACAAACACAGGATACAAAACGAGATGCCCTATCTTGGTGTGGGAGTGTTACCCCAAAGCAACCAGGAACCTACAATAGCTGGGGGGTGATCACAGAGTCAAATAGGTTGGAAAAGACCTCCAAGATCATCAGGTCCAACCTTTGATTGATGACCACCATGTCAACTAGACCAGAGCACTGAGTGCAACATCCAGTCTTCCCTTAAGCACCTCCAGGAGTGGAGATTCCACCACCTCCATGGGCAGCCCCTTCTAATGCTTGACAACCCTTTCTGTGAAGTAACTCCTCCTAATGTCCAACCTGAAAATGACCTGGCCACTACGGGGTTGGAGAAAATCATGCAAAACAGGCTGTAGCAAGAAGTGGAAATTTTCCCTACAACAATAATCTGCCAAATCTGGCAAGTCTCAGGCACCAAGCAAAGGGGTCACACAAAGGGATCCATTGATATGTGCTCTGGGGGTCAGACACCAAAGGAACAGCCAAGAGGTCTTTGTGGAGAGTACCATGGCTGCCAGATCCTGGACCATGAGGTGATGCAGTCAGTCCAAAAAGGTCACCAGCTGCACCTGTGCCTACATGGTGGATGGCACTTCTCTGCCTTCTGCCACCGTGGAAGGCCACAACAGCTGGAGCTCAGAAAACTGTGTGAGGCATCACAGGGATAAAACACAAATAGGGATAAAAAAAAAGAGCATAAACAGAGCATGCTTGCACCCAAGTTTTTCTGAGTGAATCCTTTTGCTCCTCTATCCAGCACAGTCAGGGTGGGGAATCTAGGGGAAGAAAGTGCTGAGAAAAGCAATAAAGGAGAGGGCTGATCCCAACATTTATAGAACCATAGTCTGGGTTGAAACGGTCCAAGCTCATTTTGTTCCAACCCCATTGCATGGGCACAGACACCTTCCACTAGCCCAGGTTGCTCCAAGCTCCATCCAACCTGGCCTTGAACACTTTGAGGGGTGAGGCAGTCACAGCTTCACCTGGAAACCATCATTTCAAGTAACTTCTTCCTTATATCCAGTCTAATTCTCCCTTCTTTTATTTATAAAACATCCCCTTCTCTTGCCCTATCACAGCACGTCCTGCTAAAAAATTTGTCACCATTTTTCTTGTATCCATCTGGCACTGCAAGGGGCTCTCAGGTGTCCCTGGAGCCTTCTCTTCTGCAAGTGAACCCCCCCAGCTCTCCCAGCCTGGCTCCAGAGCAGAGGGGCTCCAGCCCTGCAGCATCTCCGGGGCCTCCTCTGGACTCACTTGAACAACTCCCTGTCCTTCCTGTGCTGTTGTTCCCAGGGCTGGATACAGAATTCCAGGTGGGGTCTCACCTGAGGGGGCAGAGGGGCAGAATCCCCCTCGTTCCCTGCTGCCCACACTGTGGGATCAGCTCAGGGGGTTTTCTGAGCTGAGGCATGACAGCCTCTCCCCCACCAGCACCCATCACCCCGTTTCACCCTGACATAACACACACTCAGGGTCCACCACCACCAGGTGTTTCCCACCTGGCCTGCCTTTGAGTCCTGACACTCTTTCCCACCCCTGTTGCAACTCCTGCAGCTGCCCCCAGGATCATCAACATCACCGTCAGCTCTAACGGGGATCACACCTTCCAAGCCCGCTGCACTGCCGAGGGGGAGCCAGCACCTGTCCTGACCTGGACAGGACCCCCCTACACCAACCTCACCTCCATCACCAGCACGAGCCACCGCGTCTCCAAGGAGCTGCGGTACCTGACCCACGACGGCAAGTACACCTGCAGTGCTGTCAACGCCCACGGCAGAGCAGAGGGGGCTGTGTATTTCTATAAGTTCAAGGCGCCTGGCAGCTCCTCCTTCACCGTCCTCATCTTCCTGCCCCTGGGAATTAAGGTGCTCGTTCTGCTGGCCATGCTGAGCTTCGCTGTTCTCTCGAGAGAAGGTCGGTGCCACGACGTCCCTGCGCGTCGCTGGCAGCCAGGGTTGGGTGCAGCAGGGAGAGCCAGGCAGGAGGAGGTTGGGCTTGGTTGGGTTTGGTTTTTTTTTTCTTTTTTTTTTTTTTTCTTTAAGATCTTATGATTTTCTACCCCAGGAGAAGGACATTTCTAGTGGGAAATGTAAGAGGAAGTCAGAGGGACCTGCTGGCTGGCTGGTCACAGAGGGTGTCCTTTGAGAATGGACCTTGGAAAAGACAGAGGGAGCAGGAGTTTCTCTGTGCCCAAGGAGAAAGGTCAATAAAGTAACAGATGGGCAATTAGTGGAGAACTCACTGTCTACACAACCAGATTTTTAATTTTTTTTCCTTGTAGCTTCGCTGGCTAATTACTACCTCTGCCCCTGTAGCCCATGGCCAGGATTTGCCTTTGGTCCATCCCATACAACAGTTTAATCCCCTGGGATGGGCATCCTCATTTTACAGTCCCCCAGGCCTTCACTACCCTGGAACTTCCCCATCATTGGTGAAATCCCACCTCCCAGGCCGTGAGAGCAGGGAATGCCTGGTTTAAGAAGATGAGAATCAGCTTGTGGACTGAGGGATGAGACATCCCAAGAAGCCAGTAGGCCACTGGTCCCCAGCCCACCACTCCTGTTGTGTGGTGGCATGAGCAGAAAGGGACCTGCCTCTCAGTCCCATCAATGTGACTCATCTGTAGGGACAGTCTGATGTCACAGTCATGACAGACACCACTTGTCTTGAGAAGCAGAAGCTGTCAGACCTCCCAAAAATGCTTTGCTCCTTATGTTCCAGTGCCTAATGCCCAAACCCATGAAGGGGGCCACATGCCATTCACTGGAGTGTCACAACCACCCTCCAGTGCAGCTTCCCAACAGCTCTGGGTCAGTCCTGCCTGCCCAGCTCACTTTGACCTCATTGCTAACCCACAGCATCCTTCCCACTTCACAGGTCCCTCCACTGCTCCATCTAACCTGGTCAGGTAAGGATGTCTTGCCTTCTACTTATGTTGCCTCACAGGAGGGTAGAGATGGCTAAGGGTGAAAATGCAGCATGACCATGGTCTTGGTAACAATTTTCTGGCCTTAGAGCTGGCTCTTGAGACAAGCAGAGGGTTGGGTTGATGGCCAGCTGTGAGGCAACAGGGCTTGGGCACAGCTGAGGAGACCCCAGGGGTGTGAGTACGAGGGACTGGGGAAGCAGATTGGAGAGACCATGACACATGGATGCTGCACCAGCAAAGGGTTAGAAATTTAGGTGTGCCATAAGCCTAAAGCATGGTTGGAAGGCTGCAGTCAAGCATGCAATTAGACTGGGAAAGCTGGGAATGTTTACCCTGGAGAAGAGAAGGCTCCAGGGAGACCTGAGAGTCCCTTGCAGAGCCTAAAGGGGCTCCAGGAGAGCTGGAGAGGGACTGGGGACAAGGCATGGAGGGACAGGACACAGGGATTGGCTTCCCACTGCCAGAAGACAGGGATAGATAGGATATTGGGAAGAAATTCTTCCCTGTGAGGGTGAGGAGGCCCTGTCACAGGTTGGGCAGAGAAGCTGTGGCTGCCCCATCCCTGGAAGTGTCCAAGGCCAGGTTGGATGGGGCTTGGAGCCACTTGGGCTAGTGGAAGATGTCCCTAACCATGGCAGGGGGTGGGACTGGATGATCTCTAAGGTCCCTTCCAATCCAAACCATTCTGTGATTCTACGATCTCACATTAAACAATAGACCATCCACCCCAGGGATAGGTAAGTGGATGGTGTCTGTGCTGACACCATGCAACAGAAACCTTCCCCTTCCTTGGGAACCCAGTTTCTAATGGAGCAGAAAAAGTGCCCACACTAAAGCTGATGAGCTCAGCCAAGTGTAGAGGAAGGTATGGAGATATCAAAGAGCCCACCTTGGAGCCAGATCAGGTGTTACAGGGCCTGATTCTTTGGCTGGCATCCACACCATGCTCCCACAGACCCTTGGCATTTCCCCATTACCCAGCACAACACTGATCTTGGACACTCCTGACAGCTGGGATGGCCAAGATAGAAAGAGATGGAAAAATTAAACTAAAAACACCCCAAAACAACTCAGTCTGACAGTAAAGAAGTTGTATATGAGGTCAGTGTAATTGCACTTGTCTGGGGCTGCTCTCTTGTAATCTGAGCTATCCCTATGTGGTATCTCCTTTCAGAGTTACTCTTACAGGATGTCTCCTTTCCTCACCTTACCCAGGAACAATAGCCATTTCAGCAGGACATTCAAGTGTACAGGACACAGTCCACAAAACAACAAGGGATTTAATTGGTTAAATTTGTAACAATTATTTGCAAAGAGTACAGTTGTGCTGATTTATCATGGTCTAAACCACACTGCACCATTGACTGTCTCTGTACAGATACCTACACAGATGAAAGGTTAAAAATCAACACATGACAAGACCCTTTCTAGGAGAGGTTTGACAGAACCTCCTGAGACTCTGAGCAGCAGGACAGTAGCAGGGGTTGATGCTGAGGGTGCAGCAGATTGCTCTGGATGCTTTAAGACTAATTGCAACTCAGACCTTAAAGACCACTCGCTGCAAAGGGAGGATCCATATCAGAGTGTTGCAGACACTTACTCTAACACTCCTTAGCTGCTTGCTGGAGCCTGGTGCAGCATCCTCACCTTATTCCCTTCTCCTCCTACCAGGCCACAGCTGACAGACTGCACCTACGAGAACTTTGACCGCAGGCACAGTGGGAACCAGGCTCTGCCAGGAGGCAGAACAGTGCCCAGACACAGCTGAGGAGATCCCACCCCTACCTGCTCCCTGCACTGGTGACCTCTCTGCCTGGGAACACAAAACACATGCTGGTTGATGCACAGAAGGACAAACAGGCGTGACTTGATGGGGATGTTGGAATGGGATGATCTTTGAGGTCCCTTCCAACCCAAACCATTCTCTATGCTATGACTTCCAGCCCTGCTGCTGCTCACCAGCAAGAGCAGCCCTTCAAGGGAAAAGAGAAGAAAGAAAAGAGAAAGGGGGATGGACCTGCAAGAGCAGAAGAGGATCTACACAGGATGTCAGTTTTAACCAATCTGTATGTTTTTATCCCATATCAAATATTTAGCAAGCAGGTAACGGTATAAAATTTTCTCACATCTTTTTCTTTGGCAGTTTTCAACTATCACTTCAAGAAATAGTTTTCACAATTCCATTTGTCCAACCATGTGCAGCCTACAAGTGAGCTACTGTCATGTTTCAAACACCAACTGTGACAGAACATTACTGGGATTTCTGCTGGTGGTTTTGGTGGGTTTTATTAATCATTACTACTCCTTATCTTCCAGAAGAGTTTATCTAAGAGTTTAAAGGAAACCTTATCTTTCAAGAGGAGTCCAAGAAAAAGGAAGAGGTTTTCTAAAAGCTGATGGAGCTGAAGTAGGACATGCAAAGTCTAATTAGTCTCTGTTCTAACTCTACCTAGTGCCCAGAAACCCAGAGCTTTGTGATAAATACATTGTGAAGGCGTTCCAGTACAACAAATTAGATTTTTTTCTTTTTTTTTTTTAAGCTAAAATTATTTCTAAACAGTTTCCATCTCAGTGTTACATGGAGAAGTTCTGACTACTCATCTCTTAAACTCTTCTGAGATGCAGTTACTACTGCAAATTCACTGGCCAGCCACAGACAAATCTCTAACCCAAGACTGAATATCCTCCAAGAACAGGTGAACAAATTCAGCTTATGGTACAGGGTGATGTGAGTCAGTCTGGAGTCCTGCAGAGGCAGAGACAGGTCCAGGAGAGGGCTGGTAAGAGCAACAGGTTGGCTTAGACATGGAGGAGGGGAAAGAAAAAAGAACAAGTGACATGAACCTACTTTCAAGTTTATATTGTTAGATTCGATGCTCTGTGCAACCATTCCAGTGCAGTAGCTCCAGAAGTTTACCCCAAATGATCCTGCTCCTGATAACAACTACCACTGACTGGGGCCCCAAGCTGCTAGTGAATAACCGTCAAGTCTGTAGTCCTGCCTGCAAACTCAATTCCAGGTTAGGAATCACTAAGTTCACGTTTTCATAATATCTGTGCTGGGAAAGTAAAGCACAATTTTAAATTGCTTGGCCAGGATAATAAGGGGAAAAAATGCAAGGAAATATTTGAACTTGATCTTTTAAATCCTAGCTTAAAATTCCAGCAGTGACAAAGTCAGGTTCTACAAAAATAAGAAGGGATGCAAAGAGGAAAAGGAAGGAAGGTATAGCAGTCAGTGTAGTCAGGGATCTGTAAGCTCAGTTTCACAGTTGCCACACAGGAAAGAGATCTCAGATGTTTCAGTTGGACAAACTGAATGGAATTTCTGAGTCCGTATGATTTATAAACATAGAGTGATGAAGAATCAATACCTGGTATGGGATTCAGGCTTGGCTCAAAGGATTTTTCTCTCAAAAATTACCTCTTTAACTCTAGTTTGGATCCAAACAGAAGCATCAGACCTTGTGTCCCAAAACTAACTCATGCTCAAACCACTCACTGACACCAGTATAAACTGGAAGGACAAAACTCAGCAAGACACATGCCCAGGAGGCTTCTAGTACTGAACTCATTTGGCCTAAAAAGTGTGTTCTACTTCCTCCCCTTTTTACTGCCCAGTTTCTGTCCATTCAGGGTTTGGAAGGATTTGGCCACTGCTCCTTATTCTTCCAGGGTAAAGGACACCATCTCCCACCACCACAGCACCCTGACCTTTGTGGGATGCTGCACAGTCAGCCCGCAGAGCAAGCACTGCCTGCACATTTCAGGCACCTTGCTCTGGCTCTCCATTCCCCCGAGTTAATGCCACATTCAGCTGTTATGTCCATTTCTCTATTTGGCCTTATTTTATTAATAAATATTTAAGCTGCAATCCGCAGGCAACAATTCATCCCAATGCAACAACTGCTGCATGAGGAAAACATTCAAAAAGCCACAGATGCTCACTCTCCAACTAAACTGCACCAAGTATCCAACAGGCACACTAGTCATTGAGAAACTGACATCTCCTTTTCATTTCTTTCCATGTGATTTAAAATGTTAAAATAACATAAAACTCGGTTTTCCTTTTCAGAACACCTGGTGACACTAATGTGAAGAAGAGCATTGTAGTTTAGGGCAAGAAGGATAGTGGGAGATGCTGGAAATGCCAAAGTGTTTCCAGGAAAACTAGAAAAAATAAAAAGTTGAACTGTTGGGCACCACTTGGAAAATAAGGCCCCGAGCTCTGGAGTTCATCTTTGCAGAGGGAACTGCCAGGGGATTTGTTAGTTCACAAAACTGCTCCTCTGAGTTCCAGGAAAGCACAGGTTCAGACTTCTGCCATTACCATGAAGCCAGAAAACTGGTGTGTAGGTGACACATACAGCAACTATGTGTTACCTGATGTATATTCTTCCAGCAAGTTGAAAATACCAGTGTCTGTCACAAATTACTTGCTTTTTTCATTTTTATTTTGCATGGTCTTAGCATGTTATAAATACAACATTTGTAAAAACTCAACAGCTGAAACAACTCTTCATTTTAAAAGTGCATGTCAAACACATATTTCTGACTTTTTCACATTTATATGCAACTGATCAATAACACTGAACCTAATGAAACCAGTGCTTTTAAGTCTTTAAGGAGGGGAAAGCAGCACAATGTATTCCTCCAGACACGCGTTTTTCCAAAAGAGTCCTAAAAAACATGCTGCATTTGGTATCTGGTTAATATACAGAGGGATGTACATATGTATATCTATTTATAGGCTCGCAGATAGAGCAAAGAACTCTGAGACCACATTACTATGATGGTGATCTAATGACCCAGCTGGCATAATTAGCAGAACCTGCCAAGAATCTGCAGCACCAGAACCACCGTTGAGAGGAACAGTTCAAAGCATCACTCACCAGACAGTAGGTAGCACATTTCTATCCCCTAGTGACCAGAACTCATGTTTTAACGTGCAACCATGTCATGAACACAAAGGCACAACCAATGGAGGAAGAGGAAAAGCAATCAGCTCCTTCACAGAGTAGGATTTGGGACTGTAGGACCTTGGGCCATCTCTAATTGATCAGTAATATAAGGGATGTGAAACAAGCAGTAAGAAAAATTCTCCTGCTTTCCCTAAACAAAAGTGCATCTTACGATCAGACAAGGCAACAAAAACAGTGATCATTCAGCTGAAACTACAGATTTACAGGCTCATGGTTCATGCTTTGGCAACAGACTTTTAACTAGTGATCACAAAATTTAATACAACAGAAATACCTTTTCACAGTGTCCTTTAAAATGCCATCATGTCATGCCCAGCCAGGCAAAAGAAAATAAACTTAAGTGGTGGGTGCACACTTGTTAAATCAATATTCCCTAAACAACCACACTTTAAGAATTAAGGAATCCTACCTAACATGATCATAACTGACTGTTCCCCTCCCAGACACTAGAGATCCAGAAAATCTGTTTCTGGATTTAAATCCCCTTGAACTTGGCTAGAAGTTACTTGTATTTAATCAAACAATATAGATGCAGACACACTAATATTTAGAAAATGGGAAAAAACAAAGTCCTTTAGTACCAGTTTTTGTTAGTATTTACAGAAGTGGGTGAAGATTGTAGGCATGCCTCTCAACTACAGATTACTGTGGGATAGCAAAAAGAAGTCAGAATTTAAAATACCACCTTTTCAAACACAGGGATTTCACAAAAATCACTAGACACACACACTTGGATAACTCAGAGGTATCCTGGTTAAGAAAGTCAAAACCTCTTTTACAGACAATCCCCCAGTAAATTTGAACTGGCCTGAGTGATGACACACTGGAAAATAAAAAAGGCACCAGGCAAAAACTTCAGATGCTCCAGGATGAGCTTGGCTTACTAATGATTTGTACACCTATCCCCAGGTATCCTCCTCTCAGAAGTGCACCACACACAGGAAGATACTCAAGTGCTTTGAGTCAAAAAAAAAAAAAAAAAGAAAAAAGAAAATAAACAAAAAACAAGAAAAACCATAAGCAATTCCACAGACCTAAAAATCAAAAGGAAAGCAAGAAAACCTGAAAGTGGAGAAAGTTCGACAGTCTGTCGTTCCATTCACAATTCTGACTTAGAGTGAGATTCTGAAGGTACAAATTATTTGTGCAACAGGGACACAGTTTGTAAACTAGGGCAGTGGGCAATGGCCCTGTGAGCTCAGCGCCGCTACCGAATGCTGTCCAAATAATGCACTTCTGGGTACAGGGTGTTGATAAGGAGAGCCAGCAGGTTGTTGCCATCCCTAAGACAGTGCTCTGGATGCCTGATGAACACAGAAGCCTGGGAGAGCTGCTCTTGATAATCCACATACTGCTTGTTTGATGCCATGGATTCAAGAGCACTCAGTGCCTGTAGGTACAAAGGAGAATTCTGTTAGATGAACTTTGGTCCACAACAAAGGAGTTCACAAGCCACCATATGCACAGTTCTCCTAGAAGATGTTTATCTACTACAGAGACCAGTTTCCAGAACAAAATAGTTGTAAAATATAATCATGTAACACTGTTTCAAGTCAACTTGTATTTTCAAACTGTTCTCCCTCCTTGATCAACACAAGAACTGTCCCATTAAGGCTTGCTAGGATTCTGTAACCTAAATATTGTCAAATATTTACTTCATGAACTCAAGACATGGCTTCACAGAAACTGTATTCAATTACAAACTGCAACACACTGTACTATTTGCTTCAGGCTGTTCTTATGAAAATCTTAACTTTCACAGATGTATTGTTTTGCTCCTATTAATAATATTTGGTTTAGATATTAACTGTCAAGTTAAAGATTACATGTAGAAAAGCTTTTGTTGGCAGTACTAGCCAGGGCAAATGTTGGAAGTATTTCTGAACAAGTTTCATTCTTTTTTTCTACCAAGCTACTTTGCTTTGGTTTCAAATCAACTTCTTCCTCTTCTGACATGTTTGTTGAGAGAACACCATGGTCAGTGCACATGCTAAAGCAGGAATGTTTCTCACAGGGCTTTTAAGCCCTGACCTCGCACAAACAAATGTCAGTGTGAGTGTAGCCCTGCTTTATCACTGAAAGGCAGTGCAATCACCAGCAGCAGTTTTTTTGTGTTTGCTTTAAATGCCTTCTACCTGCAATGTTCCAAACTTTCTGAAGTCAGGGTTTACAGACAAAGGTTTCATCTGCTCCTTTTCAGTGTATAAGATTAGAATTAGATGTCTTCATACTAGTACAGAGTATTGTATAAGCAAGTTTACTTAGGAACACTTAGGATAAAGCTCAAATATGCAGTCCTGCTGTTACAGTTCACCAACAAGGTGAGATCAGGATTTAGCTCAAAGAAATGCTTATAGTGATTCTTATTATTATTTCCAAAAAAAACCTAATCAACCATAGAGGGAACATCAAGCAGCCAGAGATGGGCACAGCTCACCTGCTGAGCCTTCTGAGACAGCTTGGGCTCCGACCCAGCTTTCAGACGCACTTGTGTCTCTGCAGGAATCTGCACCAAGAGGAAAGCAGACAGACTGCGGGCAACCACCCGAAACCTGCAGGGGAGGCACAGAGAGAGAAAGGGCTGTCAGATTTGCAGGTCTCAACAGCAGACACACTGCAAGCTATAGCCAAAAGGTATCTCCTGCATGAGAAACAGAGTCGAGGCTTTAGAGGACCACTTCTGATGCATTAGAAAAGATTAGAAAAGAAGTCACTTGGGTATCATAGAATGGTTTGGGTTGGAAGGGACCTTAATTGTCAGCCAGTTCCAACCTCCTGCCATGGGCAGGGACACCTTCCAGTATATCAGGTGGCTCCAATCCCAATCCAACCTGGCCTTGGACACTTGCAGGGGTGGAGCATCCCATCTTCTCTGGATATACACATAATAGGATATCATCCATACTAGAGGATGACATAATATGACACATACAAAATGTTACATCTGTTTCAAGCTTAGCTGCAGCCTTGAGGCCACATTTGAAATACTCCTCACTTCACAGAATGTGAACCATTCTCACCATCCAAATCTAAGGGTAAGTTGAATGAGATCAAGAATTCAGAGCAACTTCAACAGGATTGTGTCTTTATAAACACAAAGTTATGTTTAGGTACAGCATTGGTGTTCCACAAATACTTGGTCTTTTTTCTAGGCATTCTCTCCACAGTGAACTTCATTTTAACACCAAACAGTAAAACTTGGTGTCTCTCTTTGAAAAGTAAAGTGAATAACAAGGAAGAACATGCTTCCTTGAGCTTCTGTTCACATTTCCAATATCTCAAGGTTAAAACAGAAAAGGCAAGGTGTATGTTGTTATACAAAAATCTTGTGAGGTCAACTGGAACAGTCTTCTACAGACCAAGGGAAGTATCTTTCTCTAACAAACAATCTGCCTACAGACTTTGGTGGAGGTGGGTATTTAAGCCAGAATCACAAGTGCATCGCCCTTCCTTCTCACCACAACCCTTGCAGAAGTTCATACCCACTTCTTAACCAGATTAACGTGCTCCCTGTGTTTTTTCTGTGAGAGGTCCAAACAACTTTACTGATCTGGGGACAGCCTGGATTCAGAACATCTTTTGACACTGCACTGGGCATTCTGGACCCAGGCTGCAGATTCTTTAACACAATGACTCAAAGTAATTAATTTATTACACTTCACCCCTTACCTGGGTGACAAAGGAGACCTCCTGCCCAGCCCAATAGCACCAAGGATTCCAGAGGTCAGTCTCTCTTCAGCCAGCTGGCTCTGCCTGCCCTGGATGGACAGCAGTATCCGGATGACAGATTCAATCAGAACAGTGTCATCCTGCTCCATCTGAATCAGGGATAAGTGCATGGCTTTATGCCACCAAAGGAACAGTTTTGCCTCTTCCTTTGCCGAGCTTTAGGTGAGTTTTAAAGAATAAAATAAAACATAAATATGAAAAAAAAAGTCAGTTCCATAAAGATGTTTGTTTCTCTCCCCATTAGGCCCATGAAGAATTCTGATGGTTAATTAGTGACAGTAATCTCACTGTATGAGGACAGCATGACACCCCACCAACTATTAGGCTGCTGTCATTGCTGCTGTTACAGATTTGATCCATTAGCTAGCAGGTTTGAAGAGCCTGTAAGAGGACAAAGAATAGCTCTTCCTTTTAAGCTTTACAACTGGAAATAAACAATACCACAGTCCGAAGTGGATTTAAACTTGCCCAAGATGTGGTGTAAAAGGAATGAAGCTGTCTCTCTACTCTTTTGTTCTTTTCTTTACTTGCCAACAAAACACTTCAGGCAGCACTAGCTGTTGTTTCCACAACAATTTAATTTTTAAAGTGATCTTCGAAAAAAGGAAACACTGAAGGTTTTTGTTGAGTAAAGCACAAAGTGAGGCTCCCCCTATGATATTTTTAATCTTTCCTCAAACAGTTTGCAGTTTAAGTTAACAAACTCAGATTTTCCACATAAATCACCAGCATGAGTTTCCTGCATCAGACTATCCTCATATTTCTCCACCCAGTCATTTCCCATCCCTGGCAATCTCACATCTGATTTTTTGAACAAGGTTTAATCTGCTTTGTATGGTGGCTTTGCTGTCTCCTTCACACTCCAGCCATCAAGTTATTACAGCACCTACCACAGTGAGAGCATTTTTTTTTAATTTCTAGAAAAAGAATGTAATTTTTGCCAAATCATTCTTTCACAGAAAACAGGAACATTATCAACATTAATATGGAAAGATATCCATCATGTTTGCTAAATCCCAGCAATTTCAGCAGCAACTCTTAAATACAGCTGTTACATACTTTTAAATACTTTTATTTTGACCCCAAGGCTAAGTAAGCATCCTTTCACCCTGGAACCCAGTTACCCTGGAACCCAATTACCTAGGAAGCTGTTTTACAGCATTTAGGCCCCTGACTCTGGGCACTCCCCCAGATCCACTGGCTCCACATTTGGTTCAGAGCTGCTGAACAGTCCCCATTCCACAGCTTTGAACACCAGGTACCCCAGAGCACCAGACTGACTGTTTAGCACATAACTCATCCCACCTAGTGGACATGCTGGAAAGTGGAACCCTGAGTGTTTTAGGGTTTGCTCTGCGTCATTTTAACTGAGCACAAATCCAGGCTGTCATTAAAATCAAGCTACTCTGACTGAAGAATGACTCAAACTCACTAGTGTTCTAACAAATTCCCTCTCCTGTTTAACCATCACAACTATTAGTGCTGGCACTGCAAATGGGCAGACTAAATTAGTGGATATAAAAAGACAGGCCATTTCATCCAGCAGACTGTTGAAATTAACCTAATTAGCCTAGCCACCTAATTATCCCCGCTACGTAACTATAAACAAGCCTTACTAAAAGTCAAGGCACATTCAGAAGCTCCAAGTTTCATACCTGGGGTACACTTGCTCCAGCCATTTGCTGATGGTCAGCAGGATTTTCATTTCATTGGTAAGAGTCTGGTCAGTGTTCAGGCATTGCAGCAGGTAGACATACAGGGTCAAGTAGCTTCCCAAAGACAGACACTCCTGCAAGAATTCTTCCATGGTTAGCTCAGGAACTTGGAGGGAGGCAAGTATAGGGCCCCAGCCTAAATCCTGGTGGTGAGAAGAATCTATGGAAAGGAAAGGGGAAAGAACAAAGAGCATATGAGAAACCAGCATTTAGTAAAACCTAAGAACTAGGGCTACTATTTACAGAATCTGGACTAGTTTAGCTGTTTTCCAGGTAATTAGCATGTCATGAAACTCATGGAGAGAAAAGAAAAACTCCACTATGACAGGGCATCACCTTGAGATTAAGGTGAGATATTTTCAGCATTCAGAGACAGAACATTTTAGCAATGAAATTAGCAGTATTTCCTTCAGGTACCCTAATATCTTCTACAGAATTGCAGAGTTTCACCAAATAAGATTTTTTTTTCTTAAATTAGTCTGAAGAACACTACAGGAGGGTACAAAAGTCTTTGCTCTCTTGGGTGATCCTTTTTCCAAGAAGTCCTCCTCTAACTGTAAAAATTACAACGGTACAGAGAGCAAATCAGTTTTCACAGAAACAAGTGCAGTTCTTAAGAAAACACACAGAGCATTTGCAAAACCCAAAATACAATCACAGAATGGTTTGGGTTGGAGGGGACTTTAAAGACCACCTTGTTCCAACTCCTTGCCATGGGCAAGGACACCTTCCACTATCCCAGGTTGCTCCAAGCCCCATTCTATCTGGCCTTTGGCACTTTCAGGGATGGGGCAGCCACAACTTCTCTGCCCAACCTAGACCAAGCCCTCAGAGCCACAAATTCCTTCCCAATATCCCATCTACCCCTGCCCTGCCTCAGTGTGAAGTATGAAGTGTGACACTCCCTCTCATCCTCACCCATGGCAGAGGGGTTGGAACAAGATGACCTTTAAGGTCCCTTCCAGGCCAAAGCATTCCACGATTCCAGATGACCTGTGCTCAGCAGCAGCCAAGACAAGAGCCCCCGAGGCAGGCAGAGGCAATGCCCTACCCTGGGTGAAGTAAGCAGTGATACAGGCCTCTGTGGTCTCGGCCATGTGCCTCACAGAGGCCAGGCTCTGGCAGGCAGCTGTCAGGAGGGGCATGGCCAGCAACCCGTGCACTTTGCTGTCTATCCATCCCCGCAAGGTCCCCCGGAGAGACTCGGCCGTGGTGATGCTGGAATTGTTCAGCATCATCAGTGTTTCTGTGAAGAGACTGCTGAGAGCCAGGTGGCGCGTCTGCAGATCCATGTCTGGAAGTCACAAAGCAGAGAACTGTGTCAGTAAATTGAGCCCAAATTCAGCTTCACTGCTGAACACTTTCTGGAGTCACTGGCAAAGCCCTCCTGCTCATAACAACTCCTTGCTTCCTGCCCATGACCCACACAACTCCTGACAGGTGTTTCGGAGTCCACCTGGAGTTACACTTCAATAAAAGAATCTCAGGATGGGATTAGTACTAAAAATGAGATGAATAAAAATCCTCTTTGTGTGGACACACCATACCACTAGTGTAGATCAATGCAACTCTTCTACTTCAATACTGTCAGGTTTTCCCAGTTTTACAACTCAGAATCAGTTCCGAGAACCCAGTCTTAGAATCATGGAATTTTAAGGGATGGAATGAACCTTAAATATCATCTAGTGCCAGCCTTCCTGCCAGGCACAAGGACACTTTCCAGTGGATCATGGACACCTCCCACTGGACCAGATTGCTCCAAGCCTTATCCAACCTGTCCTTGAACACACACAGGGTTGGAGCATCTAAAACATCTCTGAGCAACCTGTTCCAGTATCTCGCCATTCTCACAGAAAAAAATTTCTTCCTAATAACTGGCCTAAACTTCCTCACTTTCATTACTCCTAATCCCCCAGGACCAAGAGACGATTTCTGCCATGCTTCCTTTTAAAAAAGATGCAAATCACAAGTAAAATAAAAATAAATAAAAAACAGACAACGAAGAAAATAATCCCTCAAGCTCCTGCGTATCAGCCAGTTTTACTCATCTTTAACCCCTCTTTAAGGTTGGTTCTGTCACTTTTGGCAGCTCTAAGGGGTAGTTCATATTTTTGCTGTGTTGTAATATACCACCTCTACATACACCACCAAAGCAACATGCCGTGCTGCCCACAAGGAAGACCTTATAGCAATGCAGGCAATTACACAGTCACAGACTTTCATCAATCCATGAAGCAGAATAAATGTCCTTAACAATCTTAAAGCAATTTGCCATTTCTACAACACAAACCTGGGGGATTAAAGATGACTACATCATCTAACAACTTGGCCATTTCTTGTTCCAGAACTGCAAGGGTGATCTTTCCACTTTGCTCTAGGGTGCTGAGGAACTGAACCACCTGGCGAATGTAGGCTCGGCACTTCAGTGTTGCATCCTGTCCAATAAAATTAAAATCAATTAGAAGAACAAAATAAAAAGAATTCATGCCTAGAAATCTTTCCACAATATACACAACCAGAACTTTGCAAAAGCCAAGAACAGCTCAGAGACCCTGCAAGACCAGTTCAACTCACGAGGTGGATGTGACTATCCGAAGATGCCCCAAATCCTGCTGAGATTTTCAGGAGCTTTACGATCAGTTCAGCTCCAGCATCCTTAGCAAGGATAACAGAGGGAGGGTAGTGGCTGTTGCAGTAGCTGATGATGCTTTGGTAAGATGAAATGCCCACAAGCTGCCAAGGAAGGGAGCTGGTTTGTCCAAGAAGATTGACAAGTGGTGATTCCTGAAGATTTAAAGAGACCAGTCTAAGCTACAACTTTTCTTTGGTATTAAATATTTACAGTACTCGATACTGGAAGGAAGCTGCTACTCCAGAATTTGAAGGAGATGGAGGAGCACCCCCACAGAATAGATGACCCGTGGGAGTCTGGCTAACAAGCAATTCCTTATTCAAGCAGTAAGCCAAAACATGTATGTCATCTCTAGCATTCACATGACAGTACTCAGGCTGCTGCAGCAGCTCTAACCAAGCACAAAAGTAAGTGAGAAACATCAAAATTTAACATGTAAACATGTCTAGGCAGCTTGAAAGGAGACCCTGCAAGTAAAAGTCCCTTTTGTACAGATTTAAAAGATGCATTAAAATACAATTTTAAAAAATAGGTTAGTCTAAGTTCACAGTAGAAACTGGTTCCCTGAATTTTCCATTCAGTGAGTCATCTACCAACCTGTGAGACTCCTCAAGGGCTTATATAAAAAGCGCCCTGAAGCAGCCTCTGGTGCCCCCAGCTCACAGAAGCAGTGCAAGTCTGCAGATGGAAAAGTCTCTCTGTCCACAAGGAACTACTGCCTATTCTGAAACATCTGCAGTAAAACAGGGTCACCCTGTACACTGAGAAGCACTTAGTGGCTGGAGCTGTGTCAGGGTAGGGTTAGGCTGAGGATCAGGAAAAGGTTCTTCTTTCCCTAGAGGGTGGTGGGCACTGAAAAGGCTCCCCAGGGCAGTGGGCACAGCCCCAAGGCTGCCAGAGCTCCAGGAGATTTGGATAATCAGACAGGGACAGGGTGGAACTGTTGGGGTGTCTGTGCAGGGCCAGGAGTTTGACTCCATGATCCATGTCAGTCCCTTCCAGCTCATGATGTTCTATATTCTATCCTAGGATTCTACATGTTTTAGAATGAACGAATACTGGAATTGTGCTGACAACCCAGAACTAACCCAAATTAGACTACTTCAACAAGAACGTGACACTGGTACAACAAGTACTTCTCAAGTTGCTAATGCCCTGGAACACAGGGCTGAGAAAGCTTGAGATTTAGGTCAAGGTGTCACAAGAGCTTTCTGGGAGGCAAAAACCTCCTGACAGCAGTCAGTTTAACACATTGCTGGAAGGTAGGAGGGAATTCCTGAGGCTGACTCATACCATGTGCAAACAGGTATCTTATGAAGCTTGAGAAGCTTCTGATAAGCAAAAACATTCAGGTCAAAGCATGTGAACTCTGGTAATTTTCCTAAACTGAAATACAGTGATGATCAAAGGCTGCTGGTGACATCTTGATGCAGCACCTCATAGTGCCTCAGAGGAAAAGGAAAACAGAATATGTTGGAAGTGGGAGAAAGATGACAGATGTGAAATGGTTCTTCCTGAAGATGATCCAGTCTCTCTGGAAGAGTCCTCCAGAAGAAATGGACTGGATGAGACTGTGTTAGATTTATCCACACAGAGCTGTTCGCAAAAGTAGGATTTGGAAAGTACAAACTAACACCCACTGATTCCCTATTCTATTACAATTCAGAAATACCGGAATGCTCAATCCACCTCAAGTGTGAGCAGTACTGAAGATCAGATTGGAAAACATCAGGAACATGCACAGTAAGCCTCAGATCCAGGCATAAGCTTTCCATAAATGGATGATTCCTTACTATCTCTGCACATATTCATGTTTGCCACTGCCACTCAGAAGAAGAAGCAAGACACAGAGGAGGTTTATGTGACTGGACTTGACAGAATAAATGTGACTCAGTGAGCCTCCCAGTATCTCCCAAAAGGTGATACAGGCACAGAGGGCACAGTGAAAGCTGCTCCTATGCTCTTTTCAGTCAAGCTGTCAGAAAAACCTTCATCGTAACGTATATAAAATATTGCCCTAATGAAACTAAGACATTTGTTCTTTCCAAAATCCAGACTGTCATTTTATAACTTCAGGGAAACTGCCTGTATTGATTTGCTTCCTCCTTCTAATACTTCTGGATTATAGCACCTAATAAGCTTCTTAATGTGAAGAGCAGCTCTTCTGTTTTTCACAGGAATTATACAAAATGCCTCAGCCATGCAATTACTCTTGGCCACCCCTGGAACATTATTTTGGGTATTTTACATATGCAGAAACAACTTCAGGCTTAATTCTTCTGCAAGGGAGAAAGAAGTCCCATCCTGTGTCCTTACTAGGATTATTTTTCTTCTAAGAAAGATAGGTATGAACAAAAATTACCTCTTCTTCTATAAGTTGCTCCTCCTTTGCCAACAGGACCATCATATACAGCAGACAGACAATCATGTTGTGAGTCTGAGGGTGAGGGTTGGGATTCCAGGCATCAGAGAGGACACTGACCCAGTTTATTTCACATAAAACATAACCCAAGAATAGGAAACAACTCTTGGGACTGCCCCTTTCGATCTAAGAAGGAGAAATAAAAAAAGACAGGTGCATAAAACAATGTAGGATATAAGTAGTTCCATACTTTTCAGTTCCTTAGTCAACTATAAATCCCCAGCAGCATTTTAGGTCAGCTTTGTGGTGTCTCAGACAACTTGGAAGTGAAAAATGCATGGCAATAGTAAGATATGTAAATCTAGCTAAGTGTATGTTAAATAGGTATGTAATACAAGAGACATTCAGATACAGCAACAGCAGATTACAAACACTGGCAGCTTCCTAGAATTTTGTTAAAGATTCAAATATATTTCTTCACAAAAATCCACCGCACAACAAGCAGCTGTAAATGCTACAAACTTTAAAAGCCTACTTGCTAAAACAACTGTCTCCATGTCTCCAGTTATTTCCAAGGCAACACTGACTGTGATTAATTCAACAGATGCCATGTACTCACTTTAAAGAACTCTTCCATAAGCATCTGGTCTGGATGCATTTCCTTCCATGGAAGCTTTCTGAACTCGGTGTGGAAGGCATAGAGAATAAACTCTGGCATTTTGGGGGCTGTGCAGCACTCACAGTAATGCATCAGATGTAACCAGAGAACGCCATGATGACTTGGCAACAGTTTTTCTAGAATCAGAGAAAATAGCTGTATTAATAACAGAAAAGAGAAAAAAAAAAGGGAAAGATGGATTTCAAAAGAAAGACTAAGTTTGGAGATGAAAATCTTTTAAACTACACTCAAAGAAAACAATGCATATTCAACTTTTAGATTTTTTTTCTCCAAATCAACTACTGGGGAGACTTGTGATTTCATGCCCTGCCCTGCCCTTTTGCAGAGTCTCTGAACAATACTCTGAAGTTATAAGATACTCCTTTAAGGCAGAACTTTATTGTTCTTATGTTGGGCCATTTTGCTTTTTTAAAAGAAGATAAGTAATTAAAAATAACACATAAGTTTGAATCTAGTTCATCACTAAAAGTTGTTAAGGGGTACTGTGAAATCAATTTTTTCCATTCCTATGTTAACTACACAAAAAGGCACGAAAAGCAATGCTTAATAGGAGCACAGAATGATCAATTCCTGAAGGTTAAATTATCCCCAAGAGTAGCTGCTGAAGAACATGTATTGGTCATTGTGACATGCTACTGCACATGTTGTTTGAGAACAACATACAGACCTGGAAAGAAGTCATGCACTTCTCATGACAGCTCATTTTGATTTGCTTTCTTTCACATTCAGTTTGTTATCTGACCAATATGCATTTATCAATCACATTATCTACACCAGCCAAGGGAAAAAAGCTGTCTTACAAGGATGAAACAAGTAAGTGCTCCTAATATGACTGCAGTGGTCATCTAAAGTAAAATCGCTTCCCATCCCATGTCTCAATCAAAAACCTTTTTCAGTCTGGTAAAACAGAAAGTGCCACTTCATTAAAACTGTGGATTTCACCCACCTTTAAAGCTCTCGTGCAAAAGCCTGATGCAATCTGTAAACAAAGAGACCACGGTGGAGGCTACAGGAGTGTCACTCTCTAGCCAAGGGTAGCAGGGCTGGTTACTGGAAAGAAGGACAAGTGCAGCAACACCATTTCAGTGCCCTGATCATAAACATTTCAGCAATTTAAACATTATAAAGCACAGCAAGTCAGTATAGCACAGGTATCAGAGGTTCTCCCTGACTCAATTTCTTGGGACTGTCCTCTCTTTCATTAGAAAAGCTGCATAGTTCAATATCTCACTGAAGAGCCACAGCAACACTGCATAAACAGAAACTATTTGTTTGATATTTCATATCAAACTAAAATAAAAGAACCAAACACTGCAATTTCTCAATGACATGACATATCATCTGCAGTCAACCTTCTAATATAAATGTTAAAGGCGCACTCACAAATCAAAAAGCTTTTTATTTTGGAAGAAAGCAAAATTTAAGTATGTAACAGTAAAATTTAAATACAAATAACTGCTCATGTGAAAACAGAGGTACACGTAAGGCAGTAGATCATAACAGAACTGATTTAGCCTGAAGTTTCTTCACATACCACTTACATTTGGGGCTGTATTTGGCTTTTTTCATTTTGTTTTAAACTAAGATCCTATAGATATTATGGAAGCTTTAAAGAAAGAATCCAAAATTCACATTTCAGTGTTTTTAGAACGGAGTACAACACTTACTTGGTCATCACCAAGCTCCAATCAGATTATTATTACAAGATATTTCTCGTAATAATGATTACTAAGATAATTATTCAATCCAAACCATGAAAAATCTGATGTAAATCATGAATTAGTTTCATAATTATTAAGGATATGAGACAAGTAAGAGCAATTTAAATGGAAGGTCATAAGACAGTCATGAATTATTAAAAAAAAAAAAAAAAAAAAACAGATAATAATGAAAGCCATTCTTACAGGGCTAACATCCTTACTTTAGCTAAAATTAATTCAATTTTAAAACGTAATATATACCTTGCATCTTCCTTATCCAAGACCAGTATCCAAGGTTTAAAGAGTCCAGCAATGACTGAATACAAGGACTTCAGGGCTATAAGGAAACAAAGCAAAAGCTGCTTTTAGTTCTTCAAATCAACAATAGTGAGTACATTACATTTTTCCGAATTTACATACAATGGCCTTTGTTAACATTCATAGAATCACCCAATAATCAAGGTTGGAAAAGAACTCCAAGATCATTGAGTCCAAATATTCAATCAGTCCTTTCTGGTCAAATAAAAACTTATAATATGCTTACTAATAAATCTGATTAATGACAAGGTTGTTTTAAAGGAATCATAAGCATTTTGCATTGTTTAGATGTTCTATAAGTATCATTTTAATAACACAGCAGAAATTGTGGAGGTAATGATGATTCACATTTTAAACCTGCATAAGTTAAAATAAAATGTGTTTACACGATTTTTCTCCAAATCAAAATCACACCAAATTCAGTAATGTCTCCTCCCCAAACCTCTGGTGCTCAGTGCAAAAGACTGCATGTTTCTTGAAGAAAGTACAATCTCTTCATAAAATAATTTTAAAGCAAGGTCAAATTATAAAAAGCTTTCTCTACAATTATAAAGATAAAGCATGACGTCCTACATGGCCATGAAGTAGCATCAAGATTTCCCATCCGCATTTTAATGTTCTGATCATTTAAAAAATGCTAAATGAGAAGACTTTACTGTATATTTAAATGTTCTTTAACAGAGGAAATTACAAAAAGTGAGTGTCTGTTCTTAAGTAATTTGCTTTTAAAACATTACCTGCCAGAACTGTGTTACTGCCAACAGGTTCTTGGGCTAAATTAGCAACTTCACTGTCAATAAGTCGTTTAGTAAGATACTCCAGGAATTTATTCACTTCAGGCACATAAGGAGTCCACTTTGAAAACAGGCCGAAAGTCCTGAAGTCCAATGAAGCCAGTCTGAGCTTGCAGAAGGATGTGGTAAGCCATTCTATTGTCTCACTAACCTGGAAAAGGGAGGAAACTATTAATCAGCTACAGAAAGGCTGCCCAGCAGTGTTATTTGTCACTGGAGGGCATCTGTTTCAGCTGAAAAACATAATAAATCAACCACCCACCTGCTGTGTGGAGAGGAGAATTTTTGCAGCATCCCTCAATACAGGAGTTTCAGTAGAGTCACTTTTCTTAAAGTTTCCCTGCTCAGTCACTGGTGAATCACACCCCAAAGCTTTAAGTGATGTCTTCCAACAGTCAGGGCTTAGAAGCTGCTCTGATGAGCCTTAGAAGAAAGACAAGGGAAAGCATTTGTGAAAATCAGAAAGATATTGGCCCCTTTCTCCAAACAAGTCACAAAAAGGCTGAAATTAGAGCTCCCTACTACAATAAAAAGAATTAGGTAAGGCATGAATTTGAAAATGCCAAGTTTAAGGCTGAGAAATGTCCCTAATTTGCAAACACAATTAATTTATTGTTTCTTTTTGGCATCTACATGCTTCCTTCTTAGAGAGCTTCCCAGGCACTTCATACATCTCTGGCTACAAACATGTATTAAGAGACAGCTGCTGCCTCAGCACGTGAGGTTTGTACTTATTTGAGAGGCACATCAGATTATGGGTGGCACCTAATGTCAACCAGGACATTTTCAGCAGATTTCAATATGAGTTCCAGGTCACAGTGATGCCAGTTCGCAGTCTGACAAGTGCTCAAGAACAAGGATTCTACATTACAGACTGTGGCATAACCATAATCAATAGGTGCTTCTATTAACAGAACACTCTTCTCCATCCTTATCCTGGTCCATGGACTTAAAAATCTGTTGTTACTGCAGTGTGTGCTCTGATCTGCAGAAGGGTGTTTCTTCCTAGCAGAGTTACACTATGCCTAATAAAATCACACCACATTGCAAGCACATAAAAGTACACATGGAAAAATTTAAATCATTCTGCAATAGTTGCTGCTTTACTGCATGCAGTTCACCCTTTTAAACCAGAAGGGTTCTGCACTAAAGCCTTAGTACACATCAACTCAGGTACTCACTTTGCACAACCAACCTCAGGAAATCACTGTATTGGTCAGGGAACTGGTACTGGAGAAGGTTAGTCCAATGCTTGCAGAAGATATTAAATGGCATCAAAATATCCTCTTCAGGCTCCAGGCCACATGCATTGAGGGCCAAGTGAATAGACTCAAGAAGCTTGGTACGCTCAAGGAGAGGTGGCTTAGTCAGGCTTAACCACTGTGTGAGGTCAAACTACAACAGAGGACAGGAAGCATGTGTAAGTAAAAGCTTTAGCAGCCTCAACACCTTTAGGAGAAGGGAGAAAACATGAGGGAAAATAGTCGAGTTTTCATATATCTAAGAAAAATTTGATTTTGCAGAAAAAATTAATTTGCCTCTTATTAGTCCTAACTCCAAACCAAAGCAAGGCTCTCCAAAGGTTATGATATAGCATATTGCAGAAGTCCCTGGATTTATGAAGCAGCCCCTAGCAGGGGTTCTCAGATTCATAAAGATATGTCTGAATTTCCACACCTCAGTACTACTGCCAAACAATCACAAACATTAAACTGGACTCATCTCCATAGTCCATAAATTTTCAGGTGGAGGTGCAAAGCTTTTGTAACCTCCTGACCATCTGTTCAGGCCCTGGTGAGCAGGGACAATGCTGATCACTCCCACTACAGATATCCCAAAACAGGCTGCCTGCTGCTCCCAGCTGTCGAGCCCTGTCTCTGTGTTACTAATGAGGAGAATCAGAGTGCCATCAAAGACTAGGTGTGACACTAATTTCCCTGCTGACCAGGGAGGCAGGAAGGACCATGCTGGCCTGGAACAAGAGATGTGCCATCATTTGCTCTGACCTAACTCTGCACGTGTTAAGACAGGCAGGAAGGACATGGGTGTGCCAAACAGAGGTGGAAAACTCAGACTCTGTTGCAAATGTTGTTTTTATTGTTAAGATACATGAGATTCCCTGGGAGGCACATGCTGACATTGCCTGGCCTAGAAAAGGATATTTACGCTACTTATTTTGACTCCAGCCCTTCTTAAGCTTAAATGTAAAGCACAGCACTCAGGATGAGCAATACAGCTCTATTAAACCTGTCAATGATATTTTAAAGAACGAGATTTAGCACCTCATAGCCTAAAGAAGGATCTTTAGGGAAAAAAACACCCACGAACTAGACCTTACCTTTGTCAGCAGCATGAAGACAACATCACTGTTATCCTCACTGAGAAAGGCCACGACTTTTTCATATAAAGCCACAAATTCACTGGGAGAGGCAACAGGAGTGAAGTAAGGTGAAAGGAGGGTACAGAGCCTTCGGTTCTGCAGGATTGTCTGGAGCAGACGTTTGCACTCTGACTTGGTCCCACTGATGAACACCTGAGAAGATTGGGAATGGTGAGAAAAATGGCCCAGCATGAATCTATTGCAAAATACACCTACTAAGAGTTTTTTGTTGACAGAAGAGCAATTTTGGCCCTTTAATAAAAAGGGAAGCTTTTCTCAAAAACAAAAGACTGTATGAGATTAACATCCACTAAACACTGTTACTCACAAGACATAATGCAAAATAAACATATTTCCCTAGTACATTTTAGAACAGCACTTGTGATCATATATGTTGTCTAAAAATACCCAGAAACACCATTTTCCTGATGGGATAGCAAAAGAAAACGAATCCAGAATTCATCAGCCTGATAATAGGAAAAAAGCAACAGAACTACAGCTATAAAAGACTTTTTCAGCACTTCAGCTGTTACACAGAAACAAACTGTATCCAAAATGTGAAAATATATATCTGGACCCAAGGTTGTTTTTTCTCAGATAGCCCATGTAATGTGTTCCTCACACCAAACAAAAGCACTTTTATTCTCTACCAGCAAACTTCCAGCTAAGTCTCTACACAAAGAATATTGCAAGGCTGTAGAAGAAAGGGGTCTAAATAGTATATATCATTACTACATCCATCAACTAGAAAGTTAACAGGTAAAAACAACGTATATGCTGAAACACACTTTTATGAACTGAAAGCATTCAAACTTTAGTGATCTGCCAAAAATTCCAACACTTAACTCACATAATGAGCATTTATTAGCACTAAGAAAGCACCTCAGAGCAACAGCTTTTATTTTGCTCAAATACAAGCTTCAACTCTCCTAAAGACTGAATATATTATACAATTAGTTGAAACAAAAATCAGATAGAAGTTTGTAAGTTAACTTTCAGTTAACTTCTGAATGTGTTAGATCCCAAACATCAGCAGGCAATTGGAATAAGCATTAAGTACACAAAAATCAGATTTTATTCCAAAAATAAACTCACTTGGCCCAGAATCTCAATGCAGGATGTGAAGAACTGCCTTGTGGGAGGGTTGCGTTGAGTTTCATCACACACATATTCCACCAAAGTAAAAAACAAACTAATTCCAACTTTCTTAATTGCAGGCATGGGCTGCACCTTGTAGATATTTATTAAGGCCCTAAAAAAATAAATTCAAAAGGCAAATTAAGTTTAGGTGTGGAGAACAGCCTGTGACAATAAAGAAAGGTTTCTTGACAATATATACCCTTGAGATGGGTATTTCTGATACTCCCTGAGCCTTCTCATACCCAGGCTCAGCTCAAGTAATTTTGATGCCTGAAATGGGTACCTCCAAAACTTCAAGTCTCCATAATCTGAGTCAGAAAGTGATCACTGCAAGATTTTCACAGCATAGTTCCAATGTATTATTCCTCCCTCTAATCGTGTGCTCATCATATTCTTAGGGCATATCAACTATATTTGTACTGGAAGAAAAATGAACCCATTTTACTTCACAGGGTCAACAATAAAAGAATTACAACAGAATCTTTTCTAGGGTATTGCCAAATACATGTTTTGTTGAGATTGAACCCCCATCTTCACTGAATCTGTATTACAGCATCTGAAGAACATACAGTTCCACAGATGTAAATCCCAAGAACTAGTTCATCCACAGGATTTTTCAGATTAATGATCAAGAATGAACATGTAGAAATATTTTTACTTGTAGAATGAGTGCACTCAGTAGTAAACCAGCTACACTAAGAGAATCCCATTAGAAATCTGGAAGATTGAGAAGAATGAAGGTGCAAAATTGGATCTCTGGAATGAACTCCAAATGTCTTGAAGAGGAAGAGGGGAATGGACTACCCCATTTATTCATCCCCCCCAAAAGTGTTATTATATGGTCCTCTTCCACTACATAATTAGTTTCACATATTGAAAAACCACTTCAAATCATAACTATCTGTTAAAGAACTATGTCCTGCCCTGTAACAGGGAAAAATCTATAGAGAGAAATATTAAAAACATACAATTTAGCCTATAGTTGAGGCAGCTGTGACACAAGTTTGCCACTCCCTGAAGTTTAACAGTGACCCCGTCATCACCCAGTGTGCTTTTGCAGGGTTAGGAGGGCCATTCTAATACACAGAACAATGAACAGAAGTAGAAAACAATACTGTGTGCCTACTGAGGATGAACGACCTCCTGATAACAGAGTTATTCCTCTGGAGGTCTGTGCCACAAACACACAAGTCTCAGGATTCCAGCTGTTGTTGGCCCCACAATAAACACCCCAACAGGTTTCCACATTTTAACTCTTAACATATAGTAAAAGAAATACAGAACATCACACCTATAGCAGTGTCTGAACAACCTACGTTATAAAATTCTCCACATGCACTGCTGCTTCCACAACACCCAGAGAAGGTGGCTTCGTGGCTTCTGCCTGCAGTTGCCTCACTTCTTTACGCAAAGCATGAAGCTGCTGGCTCACTGCTTCATTTTTATGCTTCCCTTCAAACTAAACAACAAAAAAAGAGACACATGTTCACTTCAGGATTCCTATTTTTTTTTGCTAAAACTCCTCCATGTTGCACTTAATTGTAAAAAAAAAAAGGGAACCCAGTAAGAAAACTCTGAGAAGAGATGGTTTCCCCCCCAAGAGCTTTGATCAGATTTGTTACATCGTGCTCAAGCACACATCTTTGGTCATGCTCCTATTTAATTATCACACACTAATATAATTCATGCCTTTTATGCAAGGCTTTTAATCCACAGGGACAAACTTAGAGGGGATCAAGAAATTAATTTACCAAGCAACATGGGGCTATTTCTATAAACATTTTCATGCTCCTATTCCTATCACTGAGCACATTCCCACATCTATGCACTGGGAAGCAGTTTAGGATGGATGCTACAAGCAAAACAAATCATGCAACAACTTACTCTTCAGCTGTTGATCTGCTCCTTTTGAGCAGTACACATGAGGTATTTCAGGTAAGTAGTATGTGCATGGATTTACTGGGGCAGCTGCCACCATTCTTACAATGACTCAGACATTTCCCATTCATGCTCTGTGTTCAGCAGCCCCAGGGCAGAAGAGGTGACATGTCTCTGACCTGGATGGTGAGCAGAGCTGCTCCCTGACAGCCTTTATTAGAAGTTCCCCGGCACTCCAGCTGGAGGGTGATCTGCTCTTCCCTGTTGACAAACAGCTTGGGCACTGTGTCCAGTATCTCATTATTAAGAGCAACATGCTGGGATTCCCAGAGAGCTGCAGTTCTGAAAAGCATTTATTCATAAAATTACCAAAATCTGTATTGAAAACAGTGATGCTAAGAATTCCTAAGCAAGAGATGAGACTTCCATTTAATCTGCAGTACAAAGACTTATGACACTTTTCTGGAAAACATAAAAGGTTATTAAATTAAATTAAAACTTCAAAGTAATAGCACTTCAAAGTAATAAAAAAACAGGTTCATAAGAACAAAACTACTCAAGTATGCATGAGTTCTTTTGAATTATTTTATATGACAACCTTGAAGGAAACTAAATAGAATATCCTCTGTAGAAAATGCAATTTTCCACAGACAAAGAGAAAAAAAAGAGCTGGACTGTGGGATAATTCAGTCAGGAAAAACAAAACAAAACAAACCCACCTAAAATTGCTGCTGAAATTCTTTCAACACAACCTCTCTTGGACTTAATAATTTTGGGATTTGGCTCATGATATTGTTATTGGGTGAGAACAGCTATAGATTGATCAGCTGTGCTTGCAAATAACTCAGCTGGATTCTCTGAGTAGAATATTAAAAACAGGGAGTGTCTTTCACCCACTAACCAGAAATCAGATTTTTTTCTCTTGGGGCTCTGGTGCTTCATATTGCAACTACAACATCAGTACAGTTAAGTAACTCATTGTCAATAAATTTAAGTTAAAAGGAGGCTTTATTTCAAAATGCATGCCAAATGAGAAAACAAAATGTAGAAGTTAGGTTTCAACTCCTGTCATCGTGCAGTCTTGTCTCAGTTGAAGGAGTAGAATATAACATGATAGAAAATAAGAAAGAAAACAAATGGGATAAGAAACAGTCAAGTACTGACAGTCTTGTGCCAACACCATAAATGAGGCTGTTGCGAAGGGCATCTTTAGGAAAAAATTCTTCCTGTGAGTGTGGTGAGGCCCTGGTACAGGTTGGGCAAAGAAGCTGTGGCTGCCCCATTCCTGGAAATGTCCAAGGCCAGGCTAGACAGGGCTTGGAGCAATGTGGGCTGGTGGGAGGTGTCCCTGCCCATGGCAGGGGTTGGAATGAGATGAGCTTTAAAGGTCCTTCCAACCCAAACCATTCTGTGATGATTCTAAAACACTGCTGAACACACCAGAGAAGCAGAAGTAACACAGCTGAGCCTTACTTAGCATGCTGCTGCAGGATGTTCAGGTCCATGCGCATGAGCTGAACTGCCTCCTTCTGACTCACGAGACTGGCAGAGGAAATAACTGGCACAGGGGCTTTCACTGTCTGCAGTGGGAGAGGGGGCTTGGGAGCATCAAACTTCTTCAAATTATTCATGATCCTCTCTTTGGCTACAAAACAAAAGGAAAAGCAAGTTCTGTCAATAAGGAAAGTCCAGGAGAAGCTCAACAAAGACATTCTTTTTTTTGCATAAAACATTTTTAGCAGCAGACAAATATTTCTCAGGATTCTCCCTTTTAAAAAAGAAAAAAAAAATCACTCAACTATTTTCTTACTTTTGTCAAAGTCTACTTTACACAGCTAATTTTGATTACCAGCTCCTCCATCACATAAACATTAGGATCAAATGCCCCACTACTTTCCTTGTTTCCCCCTTCCAAGTCCTACCTTCCAATTTTCTTGATATCACCCCATTTATTCTCCTCATCTGACAGAGGCTTCCAGACCCAGTCTAAGCAAAGTTCATCTTCCTTTGCCTACAACTCATCCTGACCTTTAGTATTATCAGTTCTAGACTTTCCCCAAAGCACAGCCTCTCTTCAGGTCAGCCCTCTCCTCCTGCTGATTCCCACTCAGTTTCTTGGTCCAAACACTGCCACAGCTGTGAAACTATTTCAGATTCCTTCCTTTCTCTCCATCCCCTTTTTCAGTCAGTCACACAAAAGAATCCTACCTCACCATAGCTCACCAAACATGGCTATTAGCCACTCTGGGCCAGAACAACCCTTTTGCCATGATAAAATTTCAGGGAAACACACTGTGAACAACATAACCAGAAAAATAGAGACAATATTGTCTTCAGTTATAGTGGGTTTTAACTTTGCTTGCTGCTGTCTCTATCTAAACTCTGGGAAAATCAGCCTGTCTGGCACATGCTCTGTGCAGAGGAATTTTTGGGGAGCTCACCCAGGAAGCACTAGCTCTGCTCTGTGATGTGGCAAACTTGAAGACAAAAACATCCATGCCAGCATCTAACATGAGAATCTTAGTGAGGAAACCAAGACAACTTCATGCAAAATACTGTAGTTATAGAAAACAAATCATATTAATATCTTCATTCACAGGCATCATTAAATTCCTAAAGAAACCAGGGCTTTGACATCCTAAAAATCCTTTATGACAAAGTTTCATTAATACACATGTATTAATATTCCTATCCCTTACCTGATAGCGGGTTGGTGAAGTCTGTTTGCCCCGCAGGAACACAAGTTGTATGTGATTCAAGCTGAACCTGCAGCCAAAGGTTTAGAGCCTCCTGAAACTCATGGTGTATGAGTTCCACATTGACATACTCCATCCACAAATCCTGAAGCACGAAAGAATTAAATTATTGTTTCCATTCCGGTCAGTACTATACACTATGTATCTATCCTAGTAACGGGGGAACTAAAA
This sequence comes from Formicarius rufipectus, assembly GCA_013399695.1. Taxonomy (NCBI): domain Eukaryota; kingdom Metazoa; phylum Chordata; class Aves; order Passeriformes; family Formicariidae; genus Formicarius; species Formicarius rufipectus. Next base: position 498,221 of record VXAU01005099.1, on the reverse strand, counting down.
TAAGTACATAAAAATAGACCCTGCAGTTTTAAGTCATAAGAAACGAATATTAAAGGCAAAAAATCTAAAGTGAAGAATTTCTATCACATATACATATTAGCTACTGAAATGCATTAATGACACTTAAAGAAGAAATCTGACACGTGGTATAATTTCTAACAAATAAGAGAAAAAGGGTACAGACTGTTATAAATCTGTTCTTGAAAAAGGAACATGGAGACCAAGATAGGCTAAACCATCACGGCATGCTTAACTGCAACCAGGCTAAAGGAGGCTGCATTTCCAGTAGTCACATACACTGAAGGAACAAAAACAAAGCAAAGGAAATGCCCTTCCAAAATCTCCCCTCTCACAGGTTTTTTAGCAATACTAATTCTTCAGACTTGATGGACAGAATAATATATACTTCCCACTCACTAGCTTATATTTGAATCTGACATTTTACAGACTACCGACATGAGTAGGTTTTGGCTTCCAGTCTTTTGTTATTCAAAATTCCAACTTCAACAGTTCTCTAATGTTATCTTAGAACACAAATTACAGAACAGTACAGAATAAAGACTGTCTTCTCACTAAGATATGCAAGAAATCTACTTCTGAGCACTCTTTCAAAATAAAATAACACAGCTTGCTGTATGTGAGTTAAAAACTAGTCTCTCACTGATTTCAAGGACTCATTTTAACAAGTAAACTTTGCATCCCCCATTTTCAATATTATTAGCATTTCACCTGTTGATTCTGCATGACTTTAGCAAGTCTGTGTACATCATACTGCTTTGGTAAAGAGGGAATGTATGTGTCTCCTTTCTGGAAACTCTCTTCTTCCAACCACAAAACTAAAACATTACAAAGCCTGAGGGGAAAAAAAAAAAGAAATGAAAAAAATAAATCAGTGTGAACTTTGTTTGATCTGGGGTTTGGAATTAAGGCAACAAATTATGCCACAAGGTGATATGGCTCAAAACTGAGGTTTCAGGTGCTTTTTGAGTAGTTTACTGTCAGTTCAAAGTGACCATCAGTGAAAAGAAGCTACTTAGAAAAATATGAAGGGCAGTAACAAAGAGTAACAGGACAAATTTTGAAAAGGAAAATATTTATGCAGATGAGCCTAAAATTCAGGACTGGAATAGTCTATTATGTCAGAGAACCTCACCACAACCCCATTCAAAAGACAAAAGGCAAAAACAAAGTACATGTGAGCATGTCTGGCTTCTCACACCATGAGTTCTCTAGATTGCCTGCTCTAAAGGTCACATCAGAGTTGCATCACATTCTTTAATTTCTTTTCAGAGTCTCATTCATAACTAGTTTGTTCTCATTTCCTCCTCTGGTAACACTGTACACATAAATACACCTATTTCTTCAGCTGGCATCACTCCACTGAGTGGTACCCTATTTATAATCACACCATCGAAGACTTTCGAACAAGGAAGAACTAGAATGCCATTAAATCTTCACACTCTGGTGTTAAATATCACTAGCAAACTCCTGGTTCCTAGATCAGTGTCACTGGTGAAAAAATGGAAGTTGTCTAGTTCAAAGAATCAGCCCTTATAAACCCTGCCAATAATTCCCCTCCTGTCTAGGAAACTAGACAGGTCATTAAACTTCCTGAGTGTAAGATTTACTTGGGTGTAGAGCAGCCTGGATTTATTTTGGAGTGAGGAACTTCTTTGAAATGAAAGACTGAAAATATTAACCAAGTTACACCAAGCAGGATTTATGATCTCCCTTGCTTGTTTGTACAGTACCTGCTGATTGCTGAAGGGAGCACCCAACAGGAGCTCAGACTCTGTACACCCAAGGCCCCTGAACAAGCGAGTATTTCCAAATAATCCTTTCAACTGGTTTCTGGGACTGTTCAAGCACTGTCACACTGCAAACAGTTCTTAAGGAGGACTTTTCAGACCAAAAGTCTCTGTGTTACAGAACCACCACTGACTTCTGAACAGCAAAGACACAGTTTTAGCATGCATGAGGTACCTCTCGGAAGTTACCATCCCTCACAAAAGTGAGTTTTCAACACATGAGTGGCAGTGACTGACTGTACCCCTTTCCTTAGACTACTCCAAGACAAAAACAGTGTGCCAAGATTTTGGATAGGCAGGCTTTATCATTTTTCAGGTGGCACAGAACAGCCTTGTCACAGCTCACCCTTAGCTTGCTAACCCAAGCAAACTGCAGTAACTCAATCATGTGCTGAAGTGCCTGTAAATTACCTAATGAAGTCATCTTGCTCAGACATAAACTTAGGCCCTGGTATGTGACAAACAGGTGTACAAAGACCAAGTAGCACTTTACACTTATAGCTAGTGATGCACATGCATGTGGCAGATGTGTCTAAACAGGGTCAGCACAGGGCTGACAACCATTAAAAAGCAAAGCTCCTCCCCTAAGGGGAGCAACAACTCTGTCAATGTTTTATTTTCAGCAGTAAAATCAATCCCTCTTCTCAAACAAAACGCTTTGTACCAACAGAGGAACTGATTTGACCACAACTCTGCACCTGGGGACATGGGTTAGTGGTGGCCTTGGCAGTGCTGGGTTAATGGCTCGACTCACTCTTGGAGGGTTTTTTCAAACCTGATTCTATGAACATAACAAGTGCCTGCAGCACGTTTAAGGTCACACCTCTTCATATCTCCCACAGCCATGACTGTGCTGAGTAGCTCCTCAGGCTACCAGTTGTGCGGAATAAGATGGAACTGGGCAGGATTTTTTTTTACCTGACAAGCTCCTTGTGCAGCTCAGGTGAAGTCAGGTACTCCGGTGAGCAGCTCGCCTTCTCTGGTGACCTGTCACTGCCCTCGACAGGGCTCTCCACCCTCAGTGCTTTGCTGGCAGCGTGGTGGAAGTCTGCCACCTCTATCAACCGCTGCTTCATCTCATTCAGCAGGGCCACATGAGCTGCACTCTGGAAAAAACGTCTCCCAATACAGCCATCTACAGGTAACCTGAAAAATGCACAACGACAGCACAGCTAAGCCTTGTCTCAAGTGTCAAACCAGCCCCTCTGCTTGCTAGTCTGCAGGAGCAGCTCAGACTCACCCGTACTGCGGTCCTGGCCGGTGAAGGTATAGGAGGAAGAATTTCTGCCAGATCAGTGGCAGGAGAGGGTGATCTGCAGGGGTGGCAAGGGCCTGGTGAGCCCAGCGGTAAACCATGAGCCTCTGAAGGGAAGGGACGATGGGCAGCTTCAGCTGGGCCTGGGCTTTCTGCAGAAACAACATTTTCAGACACGTGTTTGGCTGTAACAGGCTGTCACAGGGAAATCTGACAGACCAACACAGCATGTGCACTTGGTAATTACAGAGGACAAAACTTTGGGAACAGTCACACATCTGCTACAAGTTTTGAAGGATGAGCTGCCCACCTCACAGGTATGTTGGACAGCAGAGCTACACCTCTGATGCTTAAAAAAATAGCATCATGGCTCTGATGCAAGGCCAACATGTGGGCTATAGATGTTAATTACAGCTAATTACTGTCCATCCTCACAGAGGTAGATGCTCCTGGTTTAGACTTCCAGCATGCTACTTCTAGCTTTTTCCAGACTACATCCCGAACAGCTCTAGTGAAAAGTCAATATGTGAAGCAAAACCAATGTTTGTTATTGTTTCCAACCAAGGAAACAATACAGAAAGAAAGGCAGAATGAAAGCAAAGTAACATTTAAGCAGCAGCACCTCCTATCAGCAATACCTCAGACCCACCAAATCACTGAACAGTCTCACACCAAGCCTCCCTGGACTGTGCCTGAAGCAGGGGAATACAAGGCTCTTCCCAAACCTCAGAGCAGACCTGGCACTGCCTTATCCCCTACCCCAGACCTTGAGAACCCTCAGCATCTTTATCCATAGACTACTCACACCCTTATTTGTTTTCCAGCTAAATCAAGACATGCAAGCCAAAGGACAAATATTTCGCAGACTAATCTCCCAGGATGCAAGACATGTACCAGTTTGGACATTGCCCAGGCAAACCTATTTTCACTGGGCTTCATTAAAACACACTGAAACAGCTGAGACAAAGGATGGGCCAAAAGTCAAACTTTGAGACTGGACAGCTTTGGTTTCCACTTGCTTCACTCCAAAATTTCTAAATTAATTTGGGTAAACAACCTCGAAAATGCTGCAACAAGGCCTAAAAGTACACCTGAGGTGCCTTGTTAAGGAAGATACCTAAACAGTACTGAAAACCTTGGAAAATGAGTCAGAAAATAGAGAAAAGTAAAAGGCCAGGCTTCTGCAAAACTCAGATCATCTGAGAAGTCATCTGTTTGAAATACAGACACATTCCCCCACTTGAAAAATAAGCACTCTCCAACCCAGTGGTATGGAGTAAATCCACTACAGGTCATAAGGCATTCAGATGACCCTGGGAATCATGCAAGAGCACAAATTAGTGACTGAAGTTTTCTGTAATATTTGCATGGTAGCTTTTAAATGTAAAAGTACTCAAATGTACTCAAAGTGTAAAAGAAAACTTCCTTGGGGTTTATTTTCCCTTGTAAAGGCAGATAAAGTGGTATTTATGCTTTTATTCTTGTAAGAAAAAGTACATTAAGATCAATCTAAATAATACAAGGGAACACTTTTCTCTCTAATAAAAAGGAATGAACAGTTCTCTCACCTTCAAAGCTTGATCAGGAGTTAAAGAATTAATAACCAGCTCCCCCTCTACAACTCTGCGAAGCTGTGAATCTTCTTCAAATATTGACTCCATATTTAACACCATCCATGAAAACCAGACCTGTACAGCACAGAAAGAGCATTAACATTGACAACAAAATTGTAGGGGTACGATCAGGAAGCTTTCTTAAGAGGAATATGTCTTTGACAGATTCTCACTACAAAGTTGCAAAAAGCAGTACCACATCTCAACAAGAAAACGAATTCTCTCTACCCTGACATTCAAACTTAACCTTTGTATTTTGTAGTATCTTGGAAAAGAAGTGGAAAAGCAGAGACAATTGACAGAATTATCCAGAGAGTTCTGGAGGAAAAAACTTTTCAAACTCAGTAAAATAAGATCTTCACTCTCCCACCTGCACTGCACATCTCTACTTGGGGTACTGCAGGGTGTTTTCCTTCATTTTGCGTCAATGAGGAACTCAGGCAGAGAGAAAGCAACTAGAATTCAAAATATTTATCAGATAAAGACTGATCTAACATAAAAGTCAGGCTTTACATATTTTCTTTTATTAAATAGTTCAAGAATAACTGAAGATTAGAAAAAAAACTAATAAATCCTATTACAAGAATTTTTGGACAGGGATTAGACAAACTCACTCTGTGGAAAATGCCCATATTCTCTTTAGTGTAATAAACCCATAGTATTCTCTCAGGCTAAATTAGGATTTTTTCACCAAAAAAACCCTCTGGGATGGGGAGAAAAAAAATAGACCAAGAAAAAGATATGCAAAACCATGCAAAAGCAGGGGAAAAAAATCCTCTGAAATACCTGCACACTGCTTATCTCAGGGCTGTTCACCCAACACCATCACTTACCTGAGAGGAATTGGCACTGCCCTCCACAAAGGAGGGTGTCACATTGCCAGCCACAATCCAGCTAACAAGGGAAGACAGCAGACCTTTGTCACAGTGATAGCCCAAAGCATTCTGCACAGAAACAGAAACATTTGGGGTTTTTTTTGTAAGCAGCAGTGATTCAGAAGCTACAGGTTTGTCACTCTACCTTCATCCAAGTTCCTTTCTAACTCATATTACCACTTTCCAATGTTACCTCAGCCAGGCACCACTGATGTGCCTGCTTGTACTTTATTTCTTTTTCAGTGAGAACATCCCATTGGAGTGACAGTGTGTGTCATTTCCAGGAGAGAAAGCTCTATTTTTGTTCCAAACACACTAGTGAACATTTGGAATGTGAAGAATGCAAACTATGACAGAACTCACATGAATGAAAACTTTTCAAAATCAGTTTTAATAATTATTATCAAAATATCAAACATTTCATTAAGTTTGACCCACTCAGAAGCAAATCAGATAACCCCACTATGACTTATCATTATGCCAGGTTTCCCAGAGACCTGTGGCTGCCCCATCCCTGGAAGTGTTCTAGGCCAGGTTGGATAGGACTTGGAGCAGTCTGGGACAGTGGGAGGTGTCTTTGTCCATGGCAGGAGCCTATGACTATCCTCGCTGCATTTCAGGAAAATACATTCACAGCAAAATCAGAGTGAGCAACACACAAACTGACCATTGACTCAAGAGCTACACCAACACACCACAACTACTTACCTTGTGCTGTTGGTAAAGCAGCTTTTGTACACAGTCCTCCTGATTGTACTGAAAAGCAGCCTTACATAAGTCATCCAGTAAGCAGAGTGTTGCCCTGTCCCTGTGCCACAGCTGCTGGCTGGTGAGGACCTGGGCCCAAAACTCCAGCACTGCAGCTGGCCCCACTCCGTTTGGTTGGTCACTTAGAAAAATATGAGTCTGCAAAATTAAAGGGTCAAATCAGTCAACAGATTGCAGCGCGGATTAAAGCTCAGGAATCTACTGAAGAACTGCTTAACTTGCATAAGGCTGTGGGCCTGTCCTTACAATAAATGCCCTCTATACCTAAGTAAGGACAGCTTTGTCACCTCCAGTCTTCAAATTTCTGCAAATTCTACAGGCTGGAGAGCAGAGCACCTTGGGCAACCAGCAAAAACAGACATAAAGGCCTTAAGTAGGATCCCTCTGACCTGCAGGCATAAACAGCATCTATTCCTGAAGTATCACCTGCTGTTCTTCTGTAAAAGTACTTCCCAGAGTAGCTCTGATTCCCTTACTCCCTTCTAGTGTTAGACAACCTTGGCTCTTGACCTCTCTGCACTTAAAAGAATACTACTATTCCCTAACACAGCAATTTTTCATTTCACAGCCATGAATGAATGGCCAAAAGCAAAGCTTTCAAGCATTAATTTACCTGCTACATTCCTCAAATAACATGGACAAGAAAGTAGTGCTGCATATTACGTTTCCTTTTTAAGGTTGTGTGGACCTGGTATTGGAAAATAAATTTTCCAAGAAGTCCAGAAGGCAAACATTATTGTAATGTCCAGTGTCACATGCATTGCCAGATTTAGGGAAGTTTAAGCAGAAGCATTTCAGGAAACAAAACCCAACGATTAATGCTTGATGCAGTGTACTCTGTGGTTGCACAACTGCCAGATTCAGTATCTTTTCCAACCTCAAACACCTACTTGCTTTAAAAAGCCTGGTTTTAAATTCTCTCTCTTTTTATTTTTTCTTTTATAATCGTCTTACCTGTATCATACTACTGAGCAGCTTAACATTTTCTCCATAGTTCACTCCTGTCAAGTGCTGTGTGACTTTATGGGTAACCTGCTGGGTAACTCCTTGAGGAACTCCACTATCCAGATGAAGGAACAGTTGGATGTAAGATAAAAACCTAGGGATGTCAACAAATGAAATGAACTCCAAAATATCTCCTTACCACAGAATAAATAGCAAACTTTCTTCTAGGAAATTCAAAATCAGCTCAACAGCATGGTGACAGACATATACATATGATTCACAACCACAATGCAGATTTGTTTGTTCCACTTTAGTCATATAATGGGCACAGTACGAAGATTTCATGGCAGACTAATTCAAGGCAGTTCATCAGGACTAAATACAGTTCTTGATCTACAGCAGCACCCAAATCTAGCCCAGGAATTGTCTGGGAGACTGTGAAGTGGTCCAAGCCAAAAGCATCTCAGTGACCACATTACAAACTAGACAGACATCTGGTGTCCAGCACTTGACGAACTATTTAACTGTGTCCCTACTGGCATTGCCTGATGGCCCTTCTCAGTCATCTAATACCACAGCTACTTGAAATACAGTTGTCTGAAGAACACTTCTGTGGCACAGCAGCTGCATCAGTGATGACTGTACATATGAGGTCAGCAGGACACACTTCTACAACTACTTCCTCCACCACAGTCAATGCCAAAAACTAACTTGGCACAGAAACCAGATGTGTTTCCACCATCACAATCTCACAGGATGCAAAACCCAGCATGAAGCTTGGTAAATTCAAAATTCTCACTGCAATCGTCAATAAATGAAGCAAATAAACATAGGAAATAAATAAATAAGCGTGTTATGAACATAGGATGCTTACTGTTCATTCTTCAGGAGGTAATACTGGCAAGAGTAAAACAAGGGTAAAATTTTATCCAGCACATGGACTACTGTTCTCAGATGTCTAGACTGGACAAGTACACCCAAAAGAGGGATCCCTTCAGCACAGAACTTCTCAATGCTGTCAGGAGAAAAAAATAATTAAGAAAAACACTTTTACTATCAGTAGAAAGGCAGACAGGGTGTTGATTTAATTTTTGCAAACTGAGATGTAAATATATCATTCCTAACTTTACACTTCATCTTTGAAAATCTACACAGCTAAATCCAGGGCTTTTTATTCAGCTATACAAGTCACTAAATTGCTGATAGACTTAGTAAGCACTTCCTGCCCTCCTGTGGATTTGTGTCCCTCCTTCCAAAAATCTCTGGGGATACAGGTCTTTATCCAGCACGCTTCTATCCGTTTAAAGCTCAGTGTTCTTGTGTAACATGATCAACCTGCCTCCCCCTCCAGGCAAAAGAAGAACTCACAGAAGGAGTCTGACATGTTCTATCTTTGACATCTCAGTTTGGAGGATGCTCTGGATATCTCTGTTCACTACCTACAGATGGACCTCAGAGGGTTTCCTTACAGTAGGTACTCAGATAGTTGCAGCCAGATGAGATGAATCCGACTCTCAGTATCCAGCAAACTCAGTAGCAGCAACTTATTTGGTACATTGCATCAAGTTTTGCTAACTGAGAAAAGGTACACATTAGAAAAAAATGTAAAACATGAACCCTGTGTCTACTCTGAAGTCATGAAAATGAAACACTGCATTCAGCCACAGACAGCACAGCACTTTGTTTCTTCTGCTACTAAATAAAAATGGCTTTAAGTTTTTCCATGCAATTACTATTGGTATCAATTTTTATATAGAAGGATATCAAATGATTCTTTGCAAGACCAAACAGAAAAGGTGCAGGGGAACAGACTAAAGAGGTTTTTTGGTTTTTTTATTCCATCTTGACGTCATGGAAAAATTTTCACCCTCAACAAGAATACCTTCATATTAGTCTCAAATTAATCCAGTGCTTTGAAGTATCTGTAGCATAATCTGATCATCAAGCAATGGCTTGAGGAGGGAGAAGAAAACTCAGACAACTTCTCTTGAAAGAATAGCACAGTGCTGGTGAAAATTTTGAAAAACAGGTAATTAGAGACCAAAGATTCAGGGAAAACAGATCTGGTAAGGATTGATTAAATTTTGTGTGTCTCTGTACCTTAACCAGTGTGTTTGATTATGTCCAAACAGATCTGGTAAGGATTGATTAAATTTTGTGTGTCTCTGTACCTTAACCAGTGTATTTGATTATGTCCAAAAGCCTTACCTACAAACCATCTGAAAGCACAATTGCTGAATTACAGAGTTAGAAGGTTCAGTGTCAGGGTTATAAAGCTCTTTATTTACCATTCCCAGAATGTGCATTTTTCCCCCTCACTATTTTCTGAATGTTCTCCTTCAGCTCTGCTACAAAAAAATTACCCGTAGAGCAATCCTTTCAGTAAATGTGGTTAAAATTTACTCCTGTCCAGAGAAATCATGTTAACTCCTCAGTTTCAGTACTATTCCTAATTACAATTTTCACCTTAACATGCAGAAAGCAGAAGGTACTATTAGCAAAATAAAGGAAATATCGTGGTGTTTGAAAGAAGAATGCAAAAAGAACTTCTCCATAGAAAGGGAAGTTAAGCATTGGAATGGGCTGCCCAGGGAGGTGGTGGAGTCACCACCACTGCAGGTGTTCAAGAAATAACTGGATCAGTGCTCTGGTCTGGCTGACATGGTGGTGTTTGGTCAAAGGTTGGACTCGATGATCCTGGAGGTGTTTTCCAACGTAAATGATTCTGTGACTCCATGAAACTACAGTCACAGCATCACAGAATTGCTGGGGTTGGAAGGGACCTCTGGGGATCATTCAGTCCCACCTCCTCCCCCAAAGCAGGGTCACCTGGAGCAGGTCACATAAGAACTCATCCAGGTGTGTTTGGAATGTATCCACAGAGGAAGACTCCATGCACTCCTAGGACAGCCTGTTACAGTGCTCTGCCACCCTCAATGTAAAGATATTGTTCCTCATGTTGAGGTGAAATTTCTTGTGTCTTAGTTTATGGCCATTGCTTCTCATCCAGTTGTTAGGCACCAGGAGAAGCTCTGGCACCATCCAATGGCCACCAGTCTTCAAGATGTTTATGCGCACTGATGAGATCCCCTCTGAGTCTTCTCTTGACTAAACAAGCCCAGCTCCCACAGTGTCTCCTCACAAGAGAGATGCTGCCCCTGACAGACTGCTCAGCCCGTTGCATCACAAGCCTTCTATTCTTTAAACAGGCATAAAGAACACCAGCAACCCTCACTTCACCCTTAGAGAGGCTCCTCAGCCACTGGGGCCACCCACCCACAGCAAACACACAAAAATCACATACCTGTGGCCCAGGGTGGTCATGGCCAGGGCCAGGTAGCAGCCAATGGGGATGTTTGCTTTCACAGCCTTGAGCAGGGGGTGCAGCGCAACGGACTCTGCCGCCTCCAGCGCGCTGTCGCACACGGGCACAGCCGGCCCGCCCTGCTGCACCCCGCGGTCGTTCCTGTGCAGCTTCAGCCTCAGAACCAAACTCCACGCCCACTGATTGAAGGAGGTCTCCGGTGTTTCTCCATACCGAACAATGCTGGCTAAGTAGGAGACCTGGGACAAAGCAGAAGGAGCAGGAATGAGAGGAAGCAAAGTCGCAGCACAGCACATGCGGCACCAGTCTGGGACTTGGGGCAACTTGGATGAGCCTCCCCTTCCATCTGTCCTGGTTAGAGGGGCCAGGATCATTTTGTCACTGTGTGGGTGACCCTCTATATCATTTTCTCATGAACTGCTCACAATGGACCATCTGCAGCAGCTGCCCAGGGCACACCCAACCTCTCAGGCTACAAACTGGGTGTTTAGGAACTTCTGTGAGCTAAGCAAGTTTTCCTGTCTTCACATGTATGACTCAGGTGTTATAACTCCCCTCCAGGGAGCCATTAGTACCTTCACAGCCACCTGAGGGGTCATGTCTGCTCAGAGGCCATCAGGGATGCCAAAAATATGCCATGACTGACCTCACAGAGTAAATCACCCATTGTGAAACTACCCACCCTGGAGGAGGGACTCCCCTCCTGGAGGAGGGACTGGGAATTCCCATCAGAGCCCAAGCATGTATAAGCTTAGGGTTTTGGGACTGGGATCTCTCATCAGATCCAGAGGAGGAGCAGAGTCTCACCAGCACTACACTGCCACTCTTGACCAGACTGATCATCATCCTCACCAGCAGGTTTCTTCTTTCTTTTTACTCTGCACTCAGGCGGCCCACATGATGTTCAGCACAGGGGTTGCTGAGCTCCACTCTGCTCATGCCCCACTGGGCTGGGCTGCACATCTGGTTTTGTGGGTCAAACAGATTTTCCTTCTGTATCAGTGTACTGTGATCTTTTATTAAATTGTTATTCTGACTTGCAATCCCATTCTGAGTTGGATTCATTTCTCCTGCCAGTTTAACTCTAAACCAGCACACCATCAAAACACTGAGACACAGGGCTGGCACTAGATGATCTTCAAGGTTCCTTCCAACCCAAACCTTCTATGATTCTATGATCAGACCTGCACCAATTATTCTTTAGACACTCTCTGTAGTTTATATAAACCTTCTGTTCCTATTGCTTTGATTTCCACCTCCTCTACCCACTCCTCCCATCCCTTTTAGTAAAGGCTGTCAACTTACACTGTTTGCCTAGATTTTTCCAGGATAGATGTGGATTATGGATTGAATTTTGATATTACTATGAAAAAAAGAAAGCCACGCAGCAACCTTCTGCAATGCTTAAAACACTTAAGACTGCTAGTGAAAGGAAATAGAAAAATAGATGCAAAAAGTAACATCTGCCAACAACCAAAGAAGAAAGTAAATAAAAGCTGGCAACATCTCCTCAGAAAGAAGTCTGCAATGTGAACAGGCAGAGTCTGTGCCACGTACATGTGTCCATGGGCATGATAACCCTGTCTAGATCAGAAAGAATTAAAAATCATTGGGGAAAAAAGTACTGTATATGCCCTGACAGAGCAGTGTAAATTGCAGAGTCAGGAGGCAATGCAGGCATTTCATCCTATCAGAGTGGGGGTACAAAACCTAATACCTACTTTCTCTCTAATTCCAGTTATAAGTTCAGAGAAGTCAGGACAGATTCACCAATACAAGTGGTAGCCAGGGCTGAAATAGGCTTAAAACAGAGAACTCATCTAGCTCGCACAAGACAACAAATCCTGGCCAAGTAGTGCAGAGGAGCATGTCAGAAGAGAGCAGAGACAGTGAGGAACATGAGGAGTGTGGGAAGAAATGAGAAGGGAAAAAAGGACTTGGGAAGGTAAAACATTGCACAAGAAATACTGAGAAGACAAAGCACAGCACAATGATAAAAGCTCTGAATAAACAAATAGAAGCATCTTGGACTGAATATCCAAAATAAGAATCTTTTTAACCTCGATCTTTCTATTCCTCCATTTCCCATGAGTAATTTGGATCTATCCCTTCCCCAGTCACCAGTGTGCTGTAAAATCAATGTAACAAATGTGTGTGGGGTGTTCAGGTCACACTGACCACTGCTGAAAAGCTCCTAAAGGGGTTAACACCTGAGTCTTCAAATAAGGTAAAACTAACAGCTGGAATCACATGAAGGATGTCCGTTATGCTCAGCAGTAATGAGAAGTAACCTTTCATTAAGCAAGGACTGTCCACCACTGCATGAGTAAAGGAGGAGCAGCTTTTGACTATTCAACTACAAATCTATAAGGGGGTCAAAATTAAAACATCTGTTTCAGGAAAGATGGACACAGAATGTTTACAAGGGTGTGGGGTGACAGGACAAGGGGGAATGGCTTCAAACTGACAGGGGGCAGGGTTAGATGGAACACTGGAGAGGAACTGTTCCCTGTGAGGGTGGAGAGGCCCTGGCATAGGTAGCTCAGAGAAGCTGTGGCTGCCCCATCCCTGGGAGTGTCCAATGCCAGGTTGGATGGGGCTTGGAGCAATCTGGGATAGTGGAAGGTGTCCCATGGGAGAGGCGATCTTTAAGGTCCCTTCCAACCCAAACCATTCTATGATTCTTATATGTTCAACATAAGCCTAACAGCTATTTTCACACATATCTCTGGGCACAGGCAATACTGAGTGTTGGTATGTTATGGTATTCTAGCAGGATAGAACATCTTTAAGAAAAAAAAGAAAACAAGGTCTTGCAGTTTTTCCTGTTTATCCCCATTCATAAGCTATTCCCTGTAATTCTGAAGAAGGGATACCTGTTTTATGCTTTCAGAAAGCAGCCCAGCATATGGTTTCTGGGAGAGGTATTTCTGATAAGCCTCCAGGACCATCAATGCAACTTCAGAATGAACAGCTGGATTCAGATGAAGAGCATTCTGCTAAAAACAGAACCAGAACACAAAAAGCTCTGTCATTTAAACATCTCTACAACTGTACCATTCAACTGCACTACAGAGAAATAAATCTTAATCTCTTTCTGGCTGTTCAAATTAAGTATTGAAGTATCCAGGCAAAATCTTGGCCAGGATGAAAAATTCAGCCCAACGTATAAGAATACTGAACTGACACTGGGCAATACAAAGCCCATAGATAGATTATTTCCAAAAAAATAAGGTGATCATAATCACTTTCCATGTGCATTTTATGAATTTATAATAATTAATCCAAGAATTAATTTTAAATTACATAATACAGACACTGGAGTTCCTGACTTTAAAAGCAAAATCAAATCACATCAACCATGTTTTTTTGTATGAAAACATAGTAATTCCTCTTATCAATTGCCACACTAAACAACCATTCTTCCGCATATTAAAGGGTACAAACATGGCACTGTTACTGCACAGCAAAGATCTCTCTGTTCATTTTCCCTAACATTCCTTTATCTTCAATGTCATCAAAAAAAGGGAGAAAAAGTCAGCCAATATTCATGTACAAGAATCAGCACAGCAAAGAGAAGAGTTCAGTATGACTAAATGCACAGATATCAATGCTAAAATGGATCACTGAACACAGACAACAAGACTGAACACAGACAACAAGATTTCAGTCTCTCTCTTAAACAGCATTTACCCTCGATTGGATCCTGAACTGATGGAGCTCCTGGAGTAAAACAATATATGAAACAATTTCCAATCATTCAAACAATGCTCAGAGTTTTGAAATGTCTCGTTTCAATCATTAGCTTTCGTGCATTGTGAAAAACATACCTGGATACCAGCACGCAAACTACAGCCACAACAGTCTCCTACACACTTCTTGGAAGATTTCCCTATTACTGCAGCTACAGATATTTCTAATCACCTGACTCAAAAATTGTCCTGTCAGTTGCTTCCTCTTGTTAAAAGAGAGGAAACTTCCACTTAAGTATCTCCTTTAATCTCAGCTGCAAGAAAGCAGCATAAGCAGATCCTTGGGCAGAATGCCGTAAAACTACTGTGAAGTTCCCATCCTGTGCCACTTGGTGCACAGACATTATATAAAACATTTAATTAGATGCCTTCAGTAAAATTAGTTGCCTTCAGTTCTAGTCTTAGGTTGAGTAAAGCTTTTGCTCTGAAAAACTGAGGAGTTTCAAAACTCTTTTCAATACATACATGCTCCCCAAATCCCCAGTTGAGCCCTTCCAGGATAATGCAGGCTAGTTTATTCTCTACTGTTGTCAGGCTGTAATTTAACAACCAGTCACGGATCAGCGCTATCTCAGATGAAGAAGGCTTCCACAGGTGCAGTGGCAGCTCTTTGAACAGGTATAAAGAAACCTTTGAGAACAGAAAACAAAAGAGATAATCAGTACTCAACACAACCATCAGCATTATGCCCTTCTATCTTAAGGAGTGGCATGACCAAAACACACCACAGACAGGACTTTAACACAATCCATTCGTGGCAAGATGTATCTTGTAACACAATCTGGTTATGAACCCTCTAGTTTTAAGTGGGTGCCTTCTTTAACTGATGGACATTAGCACTTACCATCCCGACTTTCTCAATGGTCTCTCTAATTCGATCCAGCAGTATAGAAATGATCTGAGTGTGGATGCTGGCAATGGCTCCCAAGAGTTCTCGGCCAACTTTGGAGAACGTCTCTCGTGTGGAAAGACTGACATAGGACACCTGGGAAGATGACCAGGGAGGAGGTACCAGTTATGGCTGATCTTCACTGACACTGAAAACAAACATCTTTCGGAAAATAAAGAGCTAAACTGCTCTTGGTCATTTTGGACAAAGATTATTGATCAATGCTAATATTAAACTGACACCAATGGACCTAAAGGACAGGAAAAGCACTATGTCACAGTGCCAAACACTAAGTCCAAATCTAAACACAGGAGCAACACCACCATACACTAAAAAAATTCCATCAAAATCTAGACATCACAACAGAAAAAAAAAAATCACAGAAGGAATTTCAGAGCTACAAGCTAAACCTGCATGAGAAATACAAAACAACAACAACAACAACAAACAAACAAAAAAAAACACACACACAAAAAAAACCCAAACTTGATTTACAGAAAGGCTGTTCTTTTTCCCAAAGCAAGAAAACAAGTCCTTCAGGCTATTTTAATTCACTGTCAAATCACAAACCTCAGCAGTAGCACTTTTTTAGTTTCATGGCAGAATAAACCATAGAAGCCAACAAAGTTTCATGCCTCCCACTGCTAGAAATAAAAAGAACGCTTCCCTCCTTTTCCTGAATGGACCAGTAATCCCTGGGAGTGGGATGATTACTGGCACTCAGTGCCATGATATGGTAATCACAGTGGAGTTCGATCAAGGGTTGGACTTGATGAATTCAGGCAGCTGATTCTGTGATTACTCACCTCATATATCTCCAGAACAATGATTTTGATAAAATCCTCATCAACATCAGCCCGTTTGGTTTGTGCCATCTGAGCAAATGTGGTGAGCAAACAGATTTCTTCTGAGCAGTTCATTGACTGGAGATACTTTTCAAAATTTTCAAGGTGCTCTGGGTCTAGAAAAAAAAGTCACATCAAAGAAACTTTATAAACGAAGTGTTTAAGGACAGACATCATCAATATGTATACACTTACACCCCAATTCCAGAGAAGGGACCAGTAACAAAGGAATTATCACCAAGCCTTGCAATTAGTAGCCTCACTTCAGAAGGGGATGCATTTCAAGTTTTAATATTACTTCAACTATGCCATGTCAATCATCCACAGGGAGAACTGCTTGAAGCTTTTGGCTTTTTTAAAACAGTATCACAGTTTTGGCTTCCATTACATACTGGAGCAATTACTTCCACATCTTAAGTCCAAATTATATGAAAGGATTTTAGTTTTAATTGAGACACAGCCATGAGACGATTAAAACTAAGTCCATCCAGGAATATCTGAGACCAAGTTTTGATCAAGTTGAGAGAAACTGCCCATTACACACCCCATGATCTCAAGCAGCAATTAAACTGGGGAGATCATCCTATGCCAATTACAAATAAAAATACTGCAAGTATCTAGTTATGAGTTTAGATTACGACTAAGGAAATCCAAGGAAAGGCCAGATTTAATTTCTCAAATTCTATACAAGAAAAAGTACTGGATGCACTTGTTTGGAACCAATTCCTGAAAACAAAGACCTGAAGCTGCACAGGAAGGAAGGCTAAGAGATGCTTTCACTCAAATTCAAGGCAGGTTTCCTCTTTAAACACAACAGTGAGATGGTGCCAAATGCAAAAAATATTACATGCCTAAGGGTGGGGGACAACAGGAAAGCAAAGGGTACAAAGAAACCAGCATGAGGCTTTAAAATATTTTTTTTATTTCTTCCAAATAGCTAAATAGACTCTGTACAGCAAACCAAGCACTGAAAACAGCATTTGAGCCGCAAAAAGGTTTGGAGAGGGGTCTGCCTACCCTGAAGCACAACATGTCAGTAAACACTGTTTATAGTGACTTTATCATGGCAGTTCAATGTACAGACAGAGCACTCATTGTGGCTTTCAGCTCTCTAAACCTGCACAGGCATGTCATCAGGGGGCTTGTGATTAAACACTTGAACTGAGGTTACATTCTATATTAAGGGCTTTCAAGATTTTTCCAACTCTTCTTCAACCTGAGAAGGTCAGGCTTGTACTGGCAAAACATCTCATAAACAGTAGACTAGAGTATTGTGCAATTTAAGAAAAGAGTTTTTCAATATAATAAGACAAACTACATTCCTAGTAGATCCAGTAGATATACACTAGTCTCCCTTTCCTAATGCTGTATTTTATGCTGTGTTTTCTCTTGTTGATTGCAGGTTTTTCTAGGGTAATGCAGAAGGATTTTAAAAAATGACCACTGTACTTAAAGGCATAGTAGAATGACCCACAGCATGGGGAAAGGGTCATCCATAGGCTCCACATCAACCTCAAACCCACACCAAGCCATAGCCTGGGACTGGAGGGTGGGGAGCAAGGAATAAGGGGAGAAGAGTCACTCTGCTTAGATCCCATCATCTCACAGTGGAGCAACATTTTCAGCACACCCTTCCCCCTTTAGCCAATTCTCTTTGATCACACTACAGTTCAAGTTCAGAGACACTCTACAAACCAGTGGCTCCTCAAATCTTGGTCCTGGCACTAAGGAAACTGTGACCAGGAACAGAAACCTAGACTCCTAGAATGGTCTGGGTTACAAGAGACCTTAAAAATCATCTCATTCCAACTCCCTGCCATTGGCAGGGATGCCACTCACTACAACAGGTTGCTCAGGTCCCCATTTAACCTGGATTTGAACACTTCCAGGGACAGTGCAGCCACAACCCTAGAGCCAACACTGTTCAGCAGGTTCTCACTGCCACTGGCAATGGAAGCAAAGGCCAAACTATTCATCCTACATTTATAAAACTTACAGAGAATACATGCTTGTAGTCACACAGGTATGAAATATCAAGGAGAAACTGTTTGGTCATTGCTTGTCAATGAAAACATGGCAACCACGGGACATCCACAGCAAGTTTATTAACATTTTGTCTACTCAGGAGTACCTCAAGTAATTGGATTTATTGTATTTCCCCAGGAGGGTATTTTATACCTGATATCTCTGTAGTCCAGAGGTCACCCTGGCAAGTTCAGCTCCCTCAGAGCATTCCACTCGATAAAGCTACTTCTGAATATCTCTTAAAAGCCACTGTGCTCTCACCTCTATATATTTAAGATTAAGGTGCCATCAATTACCAAGGCTTGCTTCCACCTGTAGATTCATAACTCTTTTCTCAAGCTTAATTTGGGAAAGAAAATCAATAAAATAAGGTTCTCTCCCAGGAGAATGTTTACGTCATGGTCTCTCACGGTATGAATTAAAGTAAATTGAACATTATATTGATGTCAGTCAAAAGAGTAGATTTCATTGAAAGACCTGCTGATATTCCCTGTCTAGACATTAGTGAAAAACAGCATTGTGCTGACATCACCTCTGAAGGAGAATGAAAAGGGTAAAAATATCCAGCATCAGCATATCAGGGAATTTAAAACAAAAAGGTTAGCCACGAGTAAAACCATGCCTGAAAAATAATAAAAATCAAAAAAACGGTGTTTGTTACTGCAACCCACAGTGATATATTACATTCTCCTTGAAATGCAGGGAAAAGTTTCTAGCAAAAACAAAAATAAAGACATTCTACTGAAACGGTGTGACTGTTGCTGTTTTGGCTGAAAAGTGTTAATCAGATCAGCCCTTCATTGAATGTACACAACAGTCTTGATACCCCTCTCCCACTGTGCAAATTGCCTTACATATCAGCTGAGCTCGCACAGAGTCAAGATATTCAGTAATCTCTCAAGATCATCATTTTGTCCTGCTTCTCCATCAAAACAGCTACCTGGGCTACCAGCCAGCTGAAAAGCAAAACTGACAAGAATGAGATTTGCTCTCCCAGGAGACAGTAAAGAGGCTCTGAAGCAGGGAGTTACTGCTTTGTTTACCTGTCTTCCTGTGAATCGAGCCCTGAAATATTTACCACAAAGGTAGCAGCAAAAGGAAAGTAGCATTCCAACTGGCCTCTAAATAACTCTCCTACAGCTGACACCTACACAGTCACTGCAGAGATCAACAAAGGACAGAAGTCAAGAAGAAACAGAAAGAAAAGGTGCCATTTAGGATAAAAAATAATAAGAAATTAAGGGTTGAGATCAGGGAAATATGCAGCTGGGGAAGGTAAGCAGACTGTCCACAGTCTAAGCTACTGAAGCCAAAAAACTAGCAGGTTTAGGAGGAAACAAGGGGAAACTCTAAAGGAAAGGTTATTTATACACCTATTAACAGCTCAACAGTGAGCAGCTCAGCAATAAAAAAAACCCAACTAACTAACCAACCCAACACAACCAAAAAACTGCCAAACTAACCCTAAGTGATACAGAATTCTGTATTTTGGGATTTAAACCCTACTCTCCGAATTCTATTGAAGGTCAAGATGAGAGGTGATGTTAGACTATACACGATGTACCTACTCCATGGCCCTCTTGCAGCTGTGAAGCAGCCAGAGAGAAAATAAATAGTACATCTGACAATTACTGTTAAAATGAGAGTTTGGGCAAACACGTACTGGAAAATCATGGACTGCCCAAGACATTTCTAAAGCCACTGGACCAGTCATGCTGTTGAGGGTGTATTTAACAATGCAGTCTGCAAATAACTAAACCCACAGCTGATGCAGCAGTAGCTGAAGGGATTAGCATCAGTTGTGTGTGTAGGAATTTTACCTTTGAGTCTTTGTTTGCAGTCAGCAGGTTGCAGAGCAGAACAGAGCTTTTCCAGGTTCTCGTTCTCAGCACAGTGCATGACAAAGAAGAGCCTCCAAAGCATGTTGCTGGATAATGTTCCATAAGGCATCTCAGACATGAACAACCAGACTCCCAACCTGTTGGATTTGAAGAGGCTATTAGAAACAGTTTCACCCTGATAAACCCCAATATTTGAAAAGGAGACCTATGGCCACATCTCTGCTGTGTAACATGAGGATGTGTATTAGCACCTCAGAGTTAACATCACTCCAAACTGAGAAAGACCTCAGAGCTTCTGTCAGATGCTACAGTCAATGGCATTCTTCCCCATCTTGATGCTATTGAATTCTGTTTTCAGGATTTTTCAATGCAGTGAAAAATCCTACAACTTTCAGTCTTGTTTAAAACATTTAAGTATTTAAAGCTACTGTAAATCCCAGTTTCGAGTATCTAACTCCTCCGAGTTAAAGCCAGTAACAATAACATGGGACAATCTACCTTTTGGCCTTCAGAACATGTAGAACAGCTCTAAAAAACAGCTCATCAAACTCCAGTTGCAGTTTTTCCAGAGAGTAGGGATGTGCTAATGATCCATACTGTTTGTTGCCACTAACATATTGGGCCCAATGGTCACTCACATGGCAAAGTGTCATCCTACACAGCAGAACAAAGTCAAAGAAGGATCATTAAGTATGTCATCACCACATCAAAACACAAAGGCAACCAGATCAGAGGCTGGTTAGAAAAGACATGGCCAACCTTTTGCCCTCTGGTTTCTAGAGATTTCCATATAACATACATCAGTCTAAAATTGCCGTTTTCTCCTTCCTCGCTTTTGCAAGCAAAGAATGCATCATATTCTATTATACCAAATTAGTTTGTGTGTGACCTTCAGAGCCTTAAGATAACTGTACACAATAAAATGGCAGTACATGTAGAAAACTCGTTCAGGAGTAATTATACTGAGAAAGTCACTGCTCACACAACACAAAGCAAAACACAGATTTTGTTTCTGATTTAACTGTGTGTGTGTCCCCAATCCCATCGAAGCCATATAAAGTGACTGACAGAGGTTTAAAAATAAAGAGCAATTTTTAGGTCTCAACCACATTTACTTTCTGCAACAATATGATGATTGTTCAAGGAACAAATAAAAACCCTAAAACAATTCAGGGTAACGACAGAAAGAAAGCAGTAACATTCAGTATAAACAGGGTTGATTCAAGGAACTGTTTGATGGATTTCAGCAACTTCCCAAGCCAAGCCTAACCACACCACTGATGGAAGTCAGTCTGGTGTTCCACAGCTCATCTGGCTCCTCTGAACCACAGCATTTAGATTCTGCAATTCCCCACTCAACAGGAAGAGCTCGAGAGCCAAGGACCCTGGGATTGCATATTCCCAGACTGCCTAACCCTGAATTGACCAACTCTCAGAGCAAAACCTACCCAAGAACCATTTGGCTCGGGGTTTAGTTTTTTGGTTGTTTGATAGTTGGCTCTGGGGTTTTTTTTAGCTGGTCTGAACATTGAAGCAGACTGTATGAAACAGCTCCAGTCACATCACAGAGAAAAAGTTCTCTTACTTGATGAGGTGACCAATCCTCTTCACAAACTGTCTGTACCGAGCTCTGTTAAATGTTTCTAACCCTGCAGACAGAAGTTCCACTAAAGAGTTTGCAAAGGCAAAAATCTTCATCATCTCCTGGGGAGTTGTTTTCTCAGGAAAATAAGCACCTAAGACCAAGACAGACAAATAAGAGTATGGAAAAAATTCCAATTTTTTTAGGTAACTTAAGAAGCACTCGAAAGAAACCATTCACCATATGGCTGGCAAAGAGTGCATTATTTGCCAGTTGTATAGTGAACTGAAATGCATGTCTTGTGTAAGAAATGAACAATAAATACCTGTTAAGTATCAAAACAAATAAACTATGCAAGTTATAAGAGACCTCTAGCAAGAAATTATCTTCATGTACTTGCTCAGAAATTTTGCAAAACAATCGAGACAAATCACAGTAACATTACAGTTAAGAGGCAAAGGGAAAAACAGTTCTGAAATAGTTCTGAAAGCACTTTGAGGAGTTAACTACCAACCACATCCAAACTAAGGGAAAAGACTCTAATGTTCTGCATGATACTATTGTTATAAGTTATTTATATATATATACTTCCATCTCATCTATTTATCCTGTGGGCTGTTGTTGCACAAGTTATTACTTCACTCAGAGAGTCTCATAATGCAGCAGCAATCTTGGCAGTGATAGTCATCAATATAACTAGCACAAGCAAAATGAAGAATAACTCTTTAGTAACTTATTTACCTCCAGACTTAAACCCAAGGAATTGCTGAAAGAGTTCATGAAATGGAAACTGTGACAACAGAGCAATCAAGTCATCTTCTGAAAGCAGAATCCAGCTTGTTTCAGGATCCTCATCCTGTAGACAAACACAGGTGCTTTCAAGTAGCTTCACAATAAAACAAATGGTAAAAGGGCTTCACTATTGTACTAATTACAGTTTTGTAAGCAGTACCTTTATCTGTCAATACTAATTCCTGGAAGCTCCACTCTCCTCAGTTATACCACAGGGACAAAAGGAGATTATAACAGAATTAAGTTTCAAATCATGCTTTTTAACTTAGCAAGGCAGCATTTCATAATACATTTCACAAAGGTCAATAAGCTGGAGCAAAAACATAAAGGGAAATAAAGATAAACAGAAGTACCTCTTCGCCTCCTTCATCTACCAGCGTCCAGTTCCCAGACTCCTTCCCAGATGAAGAGGAACTTTTCCTTTCACTTGGTTTCATATGGCACATGAAGTCCACACGATTTCTGGTTTAATGTGAAAAATCAAGTTTAAAAAAAGGTAGAAAACTGAAAACTCAAAACTCTGAATTAATTCATTTTTAGTTAAGATGCTAAAAAAGAAATCTGCTCCAAGAACAAGAAATTAACAAACACAGCAGAAAGCTGCCCAGCAGTAAAGGCCCTGGGGGTGCTGGTGGCAGTGGTTGGACACGAGCCCAGGAGTGCTCAGGTGGGCAGGAGGGCAGTGGCCCCTGGGCCGTGCCAGCTGTGGTGTGTCCCAGACCAGGGCAGTGCTGGCTCTGCTGAGGCTCCTCCAGCCCCGGGGGCAGTTCTGGGACCCTCAGACAGGAGAGACATTGAGGAGCTGGAGCATGTGCAGGGAAGAGAATGGAGCTGGGAAGGGGCTGGAGCAGCAGGAGGGGCTGAGGGAGCTGGGGAGGCTCATCCTGGAGAAAAGGAGGCTCAGGGGGGACCTTCTGGCTCTGCAAGTCCCTGCCAGGCAGGGGGAGG
Organism: Formicarius rufipectus; assembly: GCA_013399695.1. Lineage (NCBI taxonomy): Eukaryota > Metazoa > Chordata > Aves > Passeriformes > Formicariidae > Formicarius > Formicarius rufipectus. The sequence continues at coordinate 474,958 of VXAU01005099.1, read as the reverse complement.
GAGAAGGGGGTCAGGCTCTGCTCCCAAATTACAAGGATAGAACAAGAAATGTCCTCAGGTTGCACCAAGGAAGTTGTGGATTGGAGACATGAGAAAATTTTTTCATGGAAAGGGTGATCAGGCACTGCAACAGACTGTCCAGGGCAGTGGTGGAGTCACCTTGTAAATCTTCACAGAACGTGTGGATGTGGCACGTGGGGACATGAACACTGAACACGGTGGTTCTCGGTTAAGAGTTGGATCAGATGATCTTCAAGACCTTTCCAACCTAAACCATTCTGAGATTGTAAACGACTTTGGGATAATGTGATACCCTCAGAGACTCACACCTATCTCCCATATTCAGTAAATTATCTTCCAAGCAGTATCCAGAATATAAATGGCTATCGGCCCTTTAAAGCAAGCACATTTAAATATTCAAGAAATATCATTATTCTTGCTGATGTGTAAGAAAAATCCTTTTTAAAAAAACATTTGAAGAAGCTGCATTAGCAGGACACCATGCACACACTCCTAAGACTGGCCTTATGTAAACTGAGTATCACAACTGAAGACCCTCCCTAAAGGAGTTGTCTCAAATCAATCCAGCTTTGTTACATGTGTTAGCCCACCTTACATCTGGCATACTAGTTTTCAGACTGTATTCTGTATAAACCCCTAATTGTACAGACAAACCAGTCCAACATGCAGAAAGGTTATATAAAAGGTTATATGGAAGTTGGTTGCTATGATTTTAACCTGGAATGTACCAGCAGAGCTGTGCAAACAGTGCCACAGAATGCTGGTGTGGCACCACCTTCCTGATCTCCCTGAACTTAACACCGATAGCATGAATGTACTACAAATTAAATCAGACACTGACTTCATAAACCAAACTCAGAATTCCAACTTGTTCCTGTCATGCAGGAGCTGTAATAGACCACACTCAGTTCCTTTGCCAGTATGTACAGACACTGGAGGCTCTGAGTTCTGGTATCAACAATTGAGAGCATCACCCCAGACAGATGATGACGTTAGCCCTTGTTCAACACACAGGCATCAAATGCACTGGCAACACACACCCTACAACTCCTCAGGATACACTGGTTTCCCCAGGCACCTCTAGAGGCGAAATGCAGAAATAAAATTGCTTAAAATAACAGCCTCCAATAAACAAGACTCCCACTTAATCAGGACCAGAGTTTCAAAATCACAATAAAAACCCTAAATACTAGCAATTAGAACCTTTGACCCTAAAATTTGGTCAGTGGGAAACATAGGTTATATATTTTATCCAAAGCACAGAAGTTTTCACTAACGACTGATTTCATTAACCAGCTTCTCCAAGCACCATGTATTTCTTCTAAATTACAAAAAAGGATGAAAAACAAATCAAAGCCAACCAGTGTATACACCAGCTTAGCACCTTTACAGAGGGGGTTCTGTTGCAGAGACAATATAATGAACAGGCCATCATGCAAAGACAGAGCTATTTTAGAAGTCTCAGTAACAAAATCTGAGGGTCTGTCAGTCTTCACAAGCTATTTCACAGCTGAAAGGAAGATGCATCATATTGTGTACAGCAGGAGAAGGTATTACCAAGGCTGAGTTTCAAGATGAATGAACAAACAGAGTTTGAATTAAACTGAGTATCTCTTTGTGCCCGTTCTTATGACTTTGCCTGCAATGCACTTTCAGAGTTCTACAAGTAATTTCCATGTCATGTTTTCTATTCTTAAATAATAAGAACATGTTTATAAAATCATATTCATACTCACTTGACAGGAGACATAAGCAAGGCAAGAGACTGCATGAAATGGAAGACACCCGATGGGTTATCCAAGACTTTGATCTGGAATTAAATGCAAGAACACTAAGCAAATAAGCAAAACAAAGGACAAACAAGTTTTAGCAGAGAAATTTACATTTCACTAGTTTTTTGTTAAGACTAAAAAATATCTACAAAAGACAGCACTCACACCCTGGAGAAGGCATTGCCATGGCAAAATATTGTATTTTGTCCAAAACAATTACTTATAAAAATGAAAGGGCAATAAAAAACAACAAACCAATAAAAGCTCCACAAAAAAGGTATCTTTTTGCTTTGTTCCACATGTAGGCCTGGCCACCAGGGGGAATTCAGGTGCTGAACACAGGGGAAGTTGGGATTCTTGCACTCTTAGATTAATTATTGGACTTGGTGATATTAAGAGTTTTTCCCAACCTAAATGACTCCATTCTATACCTTTATAGCACTGTTTGCCTTTCCTGTTAGTGTAATTGCAGTTCTTTTCCTCTGGCTAGATTTCCAACATTTTCTCCTCTTGAATGAGCAAGTATGTTCTTTGAAAGAATGCTCTGGTGCCTTTGGGTATCTGCACTCCCTCAGATCGATACAAAGCAAACCATTTCCTCTGCCCCTGAAATTTACTAAGAAACTTTCCAGGAAAGCCAGTCCCATTTCCACATGCAGGATACAAAAATCTGTTCTTCCTCATCCGTTACACATCATGGAGCTGCCTCCAATCTCATTTGCCTCAGATATAGCTGCCCTTTCAAGACTATAAATACTTTTTCCTTTTCTTGGAAAACAAACAAACACAAAAATCTGATGCATGAGGCTTTCTGAGGCAAATGGAAAGCCCTTGACTCCTCTTAATGGAATCTCTCCAGTAAAGAGTGAAGTGTGCTATCCTGTTAACCTGCACATGGTTGGGATAACATGGAAATCACCAACCCCTCACTACCACCATCATTCTACACACCAGGGAAGAGCGTCAGTCATGAGGGATTGAGGCATGAGACACTCTCCTGTCTTATCCACTCCACTCCCACTCCCAGTTTCTGACAGTAAAGAATTAAACATTCACACCTGAATGAATGGACAAGCCCACTCACTGATCCCGGCAGGACACCGAAGGATGTGGTTGAAGAGGAAGAGATGGTCACCTGGACAGCCAATTCTTTGCAGCACAGACCCCTGAAGGGAAGTATATTGGAATCATGTAAGCAATTTCAAAGATCATCTCTTCACAGTCTTGCTACCCAGAGTAATATTGTTTGTTCATTTCTTCTCCCATGATTTCTAACAAACCTCAATTTTCAGAGCGTGTTACAGGAGAACAACATTAAAGGTCTGCTTGCTTGGCTTATGTGCCACAAACTGTTTTCTTTGGTGTAAATTATTTAATTTTTCTACAATTTCATCAAAAACTAATTTATTCAGAAATTAGCAAGAAGAGAAGTTTCTCAAACATGACAAGTCTGAATAGCTGTCATTTCAAAATAAGTAAAAGCCTAATAAATATTAAGTCCACTTTGAGTTGTGTTGGCTGCTCAGGTGTCAGTCCTGATTAATGCTGCTTGATTTTGTGAGACAAGGGAATTAATTCTAAAGATCTGCTAACAGATTCTGTCCCTGAATAGAACAAACCCCACCAAAAACAATCATTGCCCACAGGACAGAGAAATAATAACACTTCCAGAAATTATTCCCAAATTCATCCCATGTGCTGGATTGGATATATCCATGATTACTCCCTCACCAGTCTCTGCAGCCACATGAGAAGGTCACTCTGAAACTGAGGATCTTCAATAACTCTGCGAGTAAAGCTGAAGAGGACACTGATACATTCCTTCAAGTGGCTCAAGTCTGAAGAAAGATTTTCTGACTTTGAAACTGTAAATTAAAAACACAATTTAAAGGCTTTGATAAGAAGTAGGACCATAAGCAGTAGGTTTGGGGTTACATAAAATACTTGCTCTGTGTACCTATAGATACCAAGACTTTTCAACACAGCTCCTTGCTAAATCTGCCAGAGAAGAACACTTACTTAGAGTACTTCATTTATACTTATAATTAAGCACTGGACACTAATAATATGGTACTCTACAAAAGGCCTTCTCTTAAGATTAACTTTGTAAGAACCAACATACAAACAACCTGGGAGATGGGGTGCAAAGGGAGGAGGACTAAGAAGAAAAAATATCTGAGGCAGGAGGATGAGAAATACTTTAGCTCAAAGATTAGATTGGCACAAACTCAAATAAAACACCTTGGTTAAAAATCAAAAAGAGAATTCTAAGTATTAGAGCTGTGAGATGTCAAGTGGCCTTCCAAGAGAAAGTAAAGCAGGAAATACATCCAGCTCATTTTAGAACTGTACACAATCAGTTTGGAAAAAGAACTGCATTATATGTTGCTTTGAACAACAGAAGACTATGAGTCTGGATGTCCCATCTCACACGATGCTTCTGTACAGTAATGGTGTCAGTCTGCAGCTCAAACAGAAGACAGCAGCTCAAACAGAAGACACCAGTCCTGCATTCAGTTTGCACTGCCCAAGTGAGTAAGTTAAGCAAACCGAAGCTTTTTCCCTGTGACAAAAAAGTTTCACTGACTCCTACCTAAGATCAACAGCTTTTTGAATCAGAGGAGAAACACTGCAGCACAGAAATTCCACCACAGGTGAACAAGGCACTGGGCACACTGACCCCCACAGGGAGTGGTCCAGGCCAGCAACACACCTTGCTCTTGCTGCTGAAGGGCCACAGATCTCAGCAGGGAGGAGCTGCTGAGTAACCTGTAAACGTAGGACTCCACTTGCAGGCGGGACAGCACCGAGGTGTAGGAGTGCAGTGCCAGGGTCTGGTGCACGTGCTCTGCCTTGGCCTCAAACAGCTTCTTCAGCTCCCCCAACACACTCTCGTTCAGCTCCACAGTCTGGTAGCGATGGTGACCCACCACTTTGCACTGGTCTGCACACACACCCTAAAAAGAGAGCAGGTATTTCATGTGAGTGGTTTTGTCATTTTGTTGGGTCAAGCTGAACAGAAGTTAATACTCCTCAACAGATTTCAAAGTTTTCATAAAAAGAGACACTTCATAAATGGGAAAGACAAACATTTGGAAACATCCTTCATGCCTCCCACGGCTGCTGGTTATTGAAGATTCGTATATTTGACTTCAGAGGAAAAAACACTCTAGAAAGCTCAGTAACTTAAATCTAGAAATGGTCATGAAGTGGCTTTTCTGTAGCACTGAGAGATGTGAACTAAACCAGGTGTCTCACTCCCAGTCAGTGCAGCTGCTTCTCAGCTTACAGATTTCCCATAATTTGTGGATCTCGTATATTCAAGCTAAAATATGCACCAGAACAAGACAAATATTTCCTAAGCATGCAGAACTGATAACTGTAGCAATTCCCCACTGTATGTTTAAAATTTTCAGAAATCAACTGCACTCTTTTTCCCAAACTGAAATCAAAAGCTGAGACCAGTCTTCCTCTGCCCTATCTCTAATGCTTCAGCACAAGAAAGCCACAATAAATAGCATTCCTATTACCCTTTTAATAAATAACATTCCTGTTATTCTTTTAATAGATAACATTCCAGGAAAGATTCTTCAGAACCAGCACTTTGGAAGCCTGGCTTGAAAGTTCCCCTGTTTCCTAAATACTACACTAGAGAATATTAAATTGGTATGAAGACAACCATATATATTCTGGACACACAATTAATATATAGTGAATTGGGATGGAATAAAGCAAATAGAAAGCTTAGCCAACTGTCCAACAACGAGTAAGAGTGAAGCCAAAACTGCTTTCAGTGTAGAAAGAGATTATCACAAAACTTAATCCAGTGAGGTTCAAGGTTATCACCCAAGAAAAAGGAAAGGATTCAAAACTGTTCAGCTTCTCAGCTCTGAGGAGCTGCACTCACAGAAACAGCAGTAAAAGCCAATATGTGCATAGGTATTTAGCACTCTTAGACAATTTTGACGAGGTGCTGGCTGTAAACAGTTTCACAACAATTTCATTCACTCCCACTGTAATGTCACACTCCAAAGACAAGTGGCACAGAATGAATCTGGGGGAAATTTTTTATGATGCATGCCCCAGAAAGCTCCCTAAACCCCTTTGGTTTGCAGACAAACATGTGACAAAGCACCACTGCCACACTGGAAAGTAGTTAAAAACACAGCTACAATTACAGAGCAAGTTACTAAAAGTGGATGGACCTCACACCCCCTCTTTGAGCAATAGGGCTGCCTCTGAGCACAACTGGAGCTTCTCTGCCACTGCCAGCAGGAATGACATCAATGGAAACTGTCCCTGCAGGCAGAAGGCCAGATGCGACATCACTACAGTCCCTGCACCACATATACCCCATGTCTGAGGTACAAACTTCACCTGACACCACATGCAGAACTGGCTGTACACAGCTCATTCTGACTGACCACAGACACAAGACTGACCCCAAAAGGGACCACTAACACACGCCCCACCACCCTACACTTCTTAGAGTTAAAAATCAAATAAGTTGTCCTAACTCACAGCAGGATATACTCGGAAATACTGGGGGGGGACAGAAAGCAAAGGCAATAATCTCAGCCCACAAACTGTTGGAGCAAGTCCAGAGGGACTGAAAATTGGCAAGCAGACTGGAGCACCTCCCCTGTGAAGACAGGCTGAGAAAGTTGGAGCTGAAAAGAGAAGGCTGTGTGGAAACCTCACAGCAGCCTTTCATTGCCTGAAGGGGCTCTACAAGGAAGATGGAGAGACAAGAACTGTAGTGGCAGGACAAAGAGTAAAGGATACAAATTGAAAGAATAGAAATTTCGCTTGGATACTAGTAAGAAATTCTCTACTGTGAAGGTGGTGAGACACTGGCACAGGTTTCCCAGGGAGGCCGTGGATGCCCAAGCCCTGGCAGTGCTCAAAGACAGGTTGGATAAGGCCTTTTGAGAAAGCTTGTCTAGTGGGATGTGTCCTTGCCCATGGCAGGGGGTTTGGGACTAGATGATCTTTAAAGTCCCTTTCAACCCTTAACAGTCCATGATTCTTTTGAAACAAAACATCTTAAACATGATAAACTTGGCAGCAAGTCAAATTAATTTCCAGAATCACATTCGAATAGTTTGGGTTCAAAAATAGCCTCAGCAACAGCACCTGCACAGTCTTCTGTTGTTCTTTGAAAGTCCATAACCTCCCCTTCACATTCTGGCAGTCAGTTGTCATGGCCTGCAGCTCTGCCTCAGCCAGCAGCAGCTGCTTCCTGCAGCGCATGTAGTTCAGGAGCAGCTCATAGAACTCATGCCTGTCCTGATGGGCCACACTTTCGAATTCCTCAGCATAGGAGTCAACATTCTCCAGCCACGAGCAGGGCTCGAAGATCTTCAGCTGTTCCCTGGTGAATGGCACCAGCTCTGGCTCGGTGGGGAGCTCTGGGTACAGCCTGTCGTGGTGCAGCAGGGGCTTCACTGCCATGATGGTGGGTCTCTCATAGGACAGCTCAGCAGACAGGACTGGATACACGGACCTCAACCCCGGCCGCTGCACACGCTTGGGCTTCTCAGAGAGCTTCTCTGAAGAGCAGGCAAGAGGGCTTTTAACATCTTGTGCATTTTCAGTTGCTCTGTCCCGCACAAAGCCCAGCACCGTCTGAGAGCCAGCAGCACTGGGCTGGAAGGTACTACTTAATAAATTAGAACTACTTGATCCACTAGCAACTGCCTCCATGGGCCTGTGAGGTTTGTCCCACTTGCTCTTCCCGCTCTTCTGAGCACCCCCCACACATTCCTCATGGGAAGGATCAGCTTTGCACCCTTCCGCATCTGTGGGAGGCTCCAGAGCCACTGGCAGAGCCCCTTCATTTGCTGAAGGTAAATGACCCTGGGGGATGTCACACACATCATTTGTGTTTTTCCCACCCTCTACTTCATCTCTGAGCTGAATTTCTGTAAATTCTCCAGGATGTTCCACTTGCACTTTCTCAGCTTGAGAAGGTCCTTCTGCCACAGGAGGGAGGAACACATCATCAGGCTCTTGTACCTGGGACTCTCCACTACTTTTTTTCTTTTTTTCCTAGGAAAAAGAAAAATCAACAGTGTCACTGCCAAGTGAATCTCTCCACTTTACATCCCAAATACCACCATCACCAGTAGTACTTGTCAACATCACAGGTCCTAAAGCCCTGAACATACTCATTTTCTTAATACTAGAGATTAAAACAAACACATCAAACAGATCTTTGCTCTGTAAACTGCCCTTTGAGGACTGTCTGTCAGTGTGTACTTTCTTGGTCAGTTCTTGCACAATGCTTCAACATTTCTAAGTAAAAATCTATAAATATCACAGGACAGAATGTTTCATTACCACAGAAAATAATCAACATAAAAGGACTCTGATCTCTAATGATAATAACTGCATTTCACTGCACTACAAAATAAAAAATGTTACTTTGTGATCTATCTTGAGTTTTACAGAATACTTTAATGAATGGAAAAATATTTTCAAAAAAGTAATTTCAGAACAAACAAAATCCAAAGTGTAACCCCTAACTAAATTCTAAAACCAGCACAACATCTGTTTTCAATATGTAATGCACATTAGAGACACAGAAAAACTTAAAAATGCCATTACAACTGTAAATCAATTTTAAGATTAGTTTGAGGCTAAATAATTCCCATAAAACTAGTCTAAGGTCTAGATCAGCCTCCTTCCCAAAGAACAGCATAAGAAATAAAAAAAAAAATTGATGATTCATAAATAATTTGCCAATTTGTGAAACAAAAAACTTGTAAATTGTGTAGGTACACCTACCAGTTTATCAGGACTGAAACTGAGGAGCTAGGTCACAGTGTTCCAGTTTTGGATGACCCAGATAACATAACAAAGAACTGAGGTGAAATTAGTATAAGCTCTTAATATCCCTGCACGACAGGAAAAAGATGGCAGTTTTGAAAACTTGCTGAGAGTATCACATATATTTTTACTAAATATCTGACATGTCTTTGCCTTAAGAGAAAGCATAAATGAAAACAGCTCAAATCAAGGCACTAGCTCGCCTTGACCTCAAGCCTAATTTTACTCCAGCCATACGCTCACAGCTCCTTTAGAAAATGGAAATACTCTGGCTTTGCTTTCAGACTGTTTGCCAGTGTATTAAAATCTGTAAACATCTAATCACAAAACAGCTCTGACTCACTGCAAGGCTAGCTAAAGCTGCAAGTGAGAGGTTAAAAATACAGCAGCACAATTTTTAAAGCTGGGACTTGTCATAATACATGTCTCCCAACAATTAACTGAAGTCAGTAATATCCACAGGATACTGTATCAGTGAATCATATTTTTGACAGTGTCCTGACCCACATACTTCACAAATATATACCTTCCTCTCTACAACCCTCAAAGCTCCCTTTTGCAGTCCCTATACAGAATAAACTCCCTTTATCTCTCAGTACCCTGTATGCCTCCCAAACACTGCTGTTTGGTGAAACAAAATTTATGGGGTGCCTTTCAGCTCTCACATTCCAAGGCCAAAAGAACTGCCATAATTGTTAACAGGGATTTCATCTGAGAAAGGATGATGATGAGAGAAATCAGGTTCTGAATTAACATGGAAGCAAAACCTGCTGCTCTACTAGAATTCTGAGGTTTACCCTTAAGTCACATGTCAAAGAATCATATAATGGTTTGTGTTGAAAGGTACCTTAAAGACCGTCTTATTCCACCTCCCTGCCATGGGAAGGGGCATCTTCCACCAGCCTAGGTTGCTCCAAGCTCTGTCCAACCTGGCCTTGGACACTTCCAGGGATGGCACCTGCTCATTAACCTCATCTCCTGCCTGACCACTCTCCTCTCCTTGCACATCATGAGTGACACCTCAAGCTCTAAGGACACATACAGCTTTCAGGAAACGTATCTGGGGTAACTGAGTGCCACCCACAGAAAAAAACAGACACAAAGGCTCCTCTTCACCAGTTCAAAATGCTCTGGCTTTGGACCTCACTGTGTTTCAATCAGCTTGGTGCTACTGGTGCTGCCCAACCTTAACTTTGGGGCTATTATTTTCAGAAAACTCTAGGCTTCATTTCACCACTTGGCAGCTCTGCAGCTGAGCCAGCTTTTCTCCCAGCTCACAAGAATTACTTTTCAGAGGATTTTTCAGAGGATTACAGCTGTTTCTGAGGCATGGGAATAGAAAAGTCCCTAATGCGACTGAGTACCAAACTGCATCCACAGGAACACCTGGGTATGAACAGAAGTAAGAAATACCAGGAATGGGTCATGTGCAGCACTGAAGAATTACGGCTTCTCACATGTGACACGGCCACTGAATTGTTTCACGGTGAATTCCACCTGAGAGGGAAGGCTAAAGCCTGGAGTCATCACACACATGTCCTTAATGAACCACCAGTGGCACCCATGACTCACCACCTTCCTGCAGGAAATTAATTCTCTTAGGCAGCAGTTTTAAGGCTTGACTGCCTTGCGCACATCACAGGGCTGAATCAAAACCAAAACAATGACACACTCACTCTTCTGGGATTGCTTTTCCCTCCAATCCTTACTTGCCTTCAGTTCAAGAATCACAGCTGTACCTGACACTTACAATTAACCCTTGTTTTACAGAATAGTGGTCAAGAAATTCACCATTTTCACAGAGCTTTTATAGTCATGAAATCAGTGTCCTATGATGTGCAGTTCACAAGAAAGAGGGTAAGAGGCTAAGGGTAGCCCTTCCATTTTGTGAGGCAAGATATTTCAGTTCAGATCATTCCCACAAACGGCTGACACTGTGTAAAGAAAATCAAGCTTTCAGAAAGCTGTCAGGAATAACATCATGAACAGACAACACATTTAAAACAGGATTAAAACCTAGGAAGAGTGAGACTAAAAAACTGCAGCAAAACTGATGCAGAAGCAGCATGGTTGTGTGTTACACATGGCCTCACATCCTCAGCATCTCAAAGCCAAACCTCTAGGAAAGAGATGCAGCATCACAGAATCACAGGACGATTTGTGTTGGAAATGACCTTAAAAACCATCTCATTCCATTCCCGTGCCACGGGCAGGGACACCTCCATTGTCCCAGGTTGCTCCAAGCCCCGTCCAACCTGGCCTTGGACACTTCCAGGGATCCACGGGCAGCCACAGTTTCTTTGCCCAACCTGTGCCAGGGCCTCACCACCCTCACAGGGAAGAATTCCTTCCCAATATCCCATCCAACCCTGCCCTCTGGCACCGGGAAGCCATTCCCTATGTCCACCCCTTGTCCCCAGTCCCTCTCCAGCTCTCCTGGAGCCCCTTTAGGCACTGCAAGGGGCTCTCAGGCCTCCCTGGAGCCTTCTCCCTTTCCAGGACGAACATCCCCCGCTCTCCCAGGAGGACACCGCCCACGCTGTCAAGGTCCCACGGCCGCACATCCCCCAGGGCCGCCCCGAGGAGGCCGCGGGGGACGGAACAAACACCTTGTTTACATTCCGCTACAGCTCGGGGCCTTATCTCCCCGCTTACCCGAGCGCGGAGCAGCAGCACCCCCTTCATAAAACACACACCACACAAACACCACACACACACACACACCCTCCCTCCACCCTCAGAGGCCGCGCACACACGGATGTCAACACGGATGTCAACACGGCCTGGCGCGGCCCCCGCCGAGCGCGGCGCCCCTCGGGGAGTGCAGACATCGCGATCCCCTCCGTTTTCCTCCCTTTTTCCCTCTTTTTTTACCCCTTTCCCCCCCCCGGTTTCCCCCTGGGTTACCTTGGGACGGCCGCGGGCGCGGCGCGGAGCCCGCACGGCCTCGGCCATGGCCGCGCCGGGACAGCGCCGGGACACGCCCCCCGGGCCGGACAACCAATCACAGGGCAGCTATGAGCACCGTTGGGTCACGCCCCCGAACCGGACAGCCAATAAGAGGGCGCGAGGGAAGGGGGTGGGGTCAGGGGGTGTGAGGGCCACGGAGGCGGGAGGGGACAGCCATTGCAGCGGGGGGCAGGGTAGTGAGACCGTCCATAGGGACACAGAGGTGTGGGGACACTGAGAGGTGTAGTGGCACTGAGAGGTGAGGGGGCACTGAGGGAGTTATGGGGACACAGTTGTGGGGATATTGAGGGGGATGTTGGGGGCACTGAGGGAGTTGGGACACTGAGGGAGGTGTGGGGCAGTGAAGGAGATGTGGGGGCTCTGAGGAGGGTGTGGGGACAGTGAAGAGGGTGTGGGGACACTGAGGTGTAGCAGCACTGAGATGCAGAGACACTGAGGGAGTTGTGGCGACGGGGTTGTGGGGGCACTGAGAGGGTAGTAGGGGCACTGAGGGGGTTGTGGGGACAGTGAGGGGGCTGTGGGGACACTAAGAGGTGTGGGGACTCTGAAGGGGGACTCTGAGTGCGGTGTGGGGACACTGAGAGGTGTGTGGGGACACAGAGAGGTGTGGGGACACACAGAGCCATGTAGGGACACACCAAGTGCCATAGGGACCTACAGAGGCTATGGGGATATACAGGGTGCCATAAAGACCCACGGAGCAGTTTAGGGACACTGAGACCATCCATAAGGATGCACAGAGTGGTGTTGGGACACAAAGTGCCATAGGGACCCACAGACTCTCCATAGGGAAACACTGTCCACAGGGACCCACAGAGGCTGTGGGGACCCACAGGGTGCCATAGGGACCCACAGAGTGCCATAGGGACACAGAGGCTGTGGGGACACACAGCCCACAGAGCAATGTGGGGACCATAGGGAAACACTGCACAGGGAGCCAGTGACCATCCACAGGGACCTATGGAGTGCTGTAGGAACCCGCAGGTCATCCACAGAGAAACACAGTCCACAGGGACCCACAGATCACCCATAGGGACCCACAGAACCCTGTAGGAACCCATGGACTGTCCATAGGGAACCACTATCCACAGGGATCCACAGAGCACTGTGAGTACCCTCAGAGTGCTGTAGGGACCCACAAACCATTACTGGGACCCACAGACCCCTATAGGGACCCATGGCATTATAGGAATGTACAGACCTCTATAGGGATGCACAGATCACTATAAGGACCCCTCTAGGGGACCCATGTACTACCCATCAGAGCACTTACAGGGATCCACAGGGACCCAGAGACCATCCATAGAGGAGCAGCGTCAGCTATAGGGACCCACAGACATACAGACCATCCATAGAGACCCACAGACAATCCATAGGGGCATATAGACCATCCATAGGGATCCACAGGCCATTCACAGGGCAGTGATGTCAGCTATAGGGACCCACAGACACTCCAAAGGGACCCACTGACTGTTCATAGGAACCCAGAGGGCATCCATAAGGGAGTGTGGTCCACTACAGAGACTCACAGACCACACATAGAGGTCTGAGGGGGGCTGGGGTCTCCTGTATGGAGCTACAGACCCTCCACAGGGGCTGGGTGAAGCCCAGGACCCCTTGCATGTACCCCCAGGGCCTCCACAAGGGCTGGGAGGAGCCAGGGCTGCTGTCCGAAGGGATGCAGGATGAGAAGCCAAGCCCTCACTAGGGAGAATGGGGAGTGTCAGATCCACCTGGCTGAGTCCTTGAGACACCTCCAGCACAGTGGAAATGCTGGCTCAGCTCTCAGCCAGGCACTGCTGCCCCTCAGATCCCTGTCCTGGCACCCAGCCATCTCCAGGAGCAGAGTCCGGGCTCCACAGGGAGCAGGAGTGCTTCCTCCCAGTCCCCAGATGGGTGAGCCCTCTTGGAGTCCACCGGCACCTTGCAGAAGACATCACAATCAAGTTAGTGGCCTGGAACAGGCAGTGGGACCTTGAACTTAGGGCTTGAGAAGCCTGTGTGTTATTTAGTGTGACCTGGAATTTGTAGTATCTGTGGGAAAGGAAAACTGCATGTGGGTAAAACGGGGGATTCATTGATGCCAACCACCTGCCTGGCCCTGCCTGGAGCTGGAAATGCAGCAAAATGTCCTCATGTGAACTTTCTTTACAAACAGAGGTGGTTCCTTGTGATAATTTCTGAAATAGCTCAAAGGACCAGCTCTGTTCCCAGGCAGAGTGCCCAGCACCTGGAGGATGTAAGATTTACTTGCTACCTGTATTAATCACGGAGTCACAGAATGATTTGAGTTTGAAGGGACCTTAAAGACTACCTCATTCCATTCCCCTGCCATGGACAGGGACACCTTCCACTCGCCCAGGTTGCTCCAAGCCCCGTCCAACCTGGCCTTGGATGCTCCCAGGGATCCAGGGGCAGCCACAGCTTCTCTGCCCAACCTGTGCCAGAGCCTGCCCACCCTCTCAGCCAAGAATTCTTTTCCAATATCCCATCTAACCCTGCCCTCTGGCACTGGGAGGCCATTTCCCCCTGCCCTATTCTCCATCTTCTTCTATCTTGTAAAAGCTGTTGTCTTACTAAGGCACTTGTCTTCCTTTCCATGAGCAAAGAAGGCAGGAGCTGCTCAACCAGGTATCAGGGTTTGCAGGAAGGCCATGCACTTCTTCAGGGTCTGGGAGGACACCAGGCATGCCTATAGATGTCTCTGAGGAAGCCCACAGGGGCTCAGGAGCAGACTGGGCTCCTCCACAGGGACCTGGGAGAAGAACAAAATCTTCTGCACCACTTGGAAAGCAAGGACTCAAGGGAAGATGCTGGAGATAAAAAGCCACTTCAGCACCCATGGACACAGACTTGCTGCCCTGTAACTCCACATTTGGACGCTCCTCTTCAGGACTGGATTTATTCAGCTCTAGATCTATGCAAACACTTAATTTTTTTCATAGGGTTCTAGTTATTTAGGTAAGAACATACCTCAGAGATCATTAAATCCAACCGTTCCCCAGCACTGCCAAGCCCATAACTGTCCCCAAGTTCCACATACACGCGGCTTTTAAATCCCTCCAGGGATGGAGACTCCACCACAGCCCTGGGCAACTGTGCCAGAAATGGACAACCAAGGCTGTGAAGAAATTTTCTCTAACATCCAACCTAAATCTCCCCAGATGCAACTTGAGGCTGTTTCCTCTCCTCCTGTCCCTGTTCCCTAGGAGCAGAACCTGACCCCTGCTGGCACCTCCCTCCTTCAAGGAGTTGCAGAGAGTGAGAAGGTCCCCCCTGAGCCTCCTTTTCTCCAGCCCCCCCAGCTCCCTCAGCTGTTCCTCATCACACTTGTGCTCCAGACTCTTCCTCAGCACCCCAGTTTTGGGGTTACTTCTGTGCCTTTCATGAATGTGCAAGCCAAGTGTCTGCCTCACTGGGGACCCCTGCATGCAGAAAAGCCTAACAGCAACTATTGTACTCAGTCAACAGGAAAACTCAAATACAGAAACCGGCAATGTATTGCAGAGCAGACACTCTTCCAAGGGAAACAGCCCTAAGTGGTCTGCTGTTCATGCCTAATCACAAGTACTTGTTGTCGTGCCAGTCTTTTTTGGGGTGTTTTTTCCCGCAACTGCATTGGTAGTAAGGACTAGAATAAAGGCTGAGCAGGGATATGCTTTGAAGGTGTCCCAAACCCAGCCCCAACAGAAAGTGAACAAGACAACCTTTAAAAAAGAAGCCACACTTCCAGCACATGAGACTCAAAATTTATTTTTTAAAATATGTATTTAAAGAACTAAGACTACAGTAGTCTCCTTCAGAGTAATACTTGTATCCTTCGTTGTTCAGTAATAAAACAGGATAACTGGTTGCTTGGCATGTGCACTTTGCAGGAGAAGAGATGTTAGAGCTCATTGTCATCTTCCCCACAAAAGAAAATACACTAAAAGCCCCAAGGATTGGTGGGCTGAAGCACATGCTGAAGCCATGCAGATGCAACTGGAAGAAGTTCATACAATCAGCAAATCCTGTTGCTCCAGGTAAGTCACCTGGCACCAGGTTTGGACAGGTAAATTGCATGTTTATCCCCATGTCCTGTGTCCCTGTGTCCAGTGCCATAAGGCACTGAGGAGCAGTCAAGCAGCACTGCACACAGGGACATCAGAGAGACCAGCAGCCCCAAATCACGTGAGCTTCTGAATCAAAGCCATAATCATAGAGATACATATATATATATATATATATAACTAAAAGGGCTGGAAGTTTGAGGCAATCTGGTCAGAAAAGAAGTTTCATGGCTCCAGCAGTAGCTAAGTTTGTTCCAAGAGGTGCATAGTCAGAACAAGTCCAAAGTTTAGAGATTGTTAGAAGTTAATTAAATCATAGAATCATAGAATGGTTTGGGTTGGGAGGGACCTTAAAGACCATCTAGTTCCAACCCTTTGCCATGAGCAGGGACACCCTCCTCTAGAGGAGGTTGCTCCAGGCCCCATTCAACCTGGTCTCCAAAGCCTACCAGGGACAAGCTGTACCATGAACCTAGAAACAACAAGGCCCTCATCAGAGGGGCAGTTGGAAGGGCAGAATGACTTCCTTCTTTGGGTCTGTCTTCAGATCCTCAACAACCCCATGGGATGTGGGACCTCCCAGCACGTTTGTGGTGGCACAGCCCCTCGCTGGGCAGCTGCATTGTGAACTGCTTCACCAGGCAAGGTGCAAATCAGCTTCCAGTGCCAGCACTTCAGCCTGGAGCACACCTAAAGCTAAATCACTCAATGTAACTTGGCGCTCCTCTAAGTAAGATCCCCAAGAGATATGAGTAAAATTAAACCTAAATTACAAGTTTAATCCCCACTAATGAAAGACTTCAGAAACAGGTGAAAGTGTAACCTGAGTTCTGAGTGGGACACATGTGCTCTAAACACAAGCCAGCATGCCCAAAGCATCATGCAGCACTCCCCTCAGTACTATGATTTCTTAGTTACATGGAAAGTGGGAGAATCCAGCCTGTCACAGATGGCTGAGCTTTAGAACTTCAAATCACAAAATTCTTCCTACACAGATCACCCTTGTGTCTGGTCCTTTTCTTCCTCTGAGTTTGAAGATATCCATCCAAGGAGTTTGCTGATCAAAGGCACAGATTTTTAGTAGGCGCTTTCTGAATGTACAAATAGTTATCAGTCCTCAATATCTTCTTGAAAAGCAGAAGCACTGCAGCTCTGTTTGTCCAGGAATAACTGGAACCAACTCTGCCACACTGGTCAGACCAACAATGTCTTCTGCCTGGAAAACCTACAGAACAGGATCCACAGTGTCTAAACCACAGCTCCAGCTCAGACAAGTGATGGGAGGGTAGGAGCAGCACTTTCAGTGAGTCACCTCTAAATGACACCCTTTAACAAGTGGCCTTTCTTTCTCCACTGTCCCTCCTCTGGATAGCTCCATCTCATGTTAAATCCTTTTTTACAGAATCCCAGAATGGTTTGGGTTGGAAGAGGCCTTAACAATGACCTAATTCCACACCACTACCATGGACAGAGACACCTCTCACTATTCCAGGCCCTTCCAAGCCCCGTTCAACTTGGCCTTGGACATCCCCAGGGATGGGGCAGCCACAGCTTCTGTAGACATCCTATGCCAGGTTCTCACCACCATCATAAGTAAGAATTTCTTCCATATAGCTAGCGTCAATCTATGATCTGTTAGTTTAAAATCATTTCCCCTTGTTGTATTACTGTCTGCCTGGGTTAAAAATCCCTCCCTCTCTTTCCTCTAAGCCCCCTTTCTTCATCAGAAGTGAGTACTTACTGTGATTGTTAGAAATGTACCAAGCTGTAGCCATCGATTGTGGCATAATCAGACTCCCCTGAAAGAGACCACACAAAAAAAATAGGTTTCCTCATGAGAAGTGCTCATTACGAGACTTTAAACAGTACAGAAACACCACAAACTGGCCATCCATATTAAAGGGATGGGGTGCAGAGGCGAATAAGGCTCAAAGGGGTGTCCTATGAAGACTGACTGAGAGAGCTGAGGGTGTTCACCTGGAGAAGAGAAGGCTCCAGGGAGACCTGAGAGCCCCTTCCAGTGCCTGAAGGGTCTCCAGGAGAACTGGAGTGGGATTTTGTACAAGGGCCTGGAGTGATAGTTCCTCTGTGGGGCCAGAAAGCCCATAAAGCAGTGACTCACCTGGTGCAGTGGTTGGGGTAGGCAGGGGACCCCTCCTGCACAGAAGGAAACACAGAGGTGAGGATTTGCATGGATATGGGATTCCCCCTGCCCTGCTTCTGCACTCTCCACCTCTCCTCCCAGAGCTGGTGGGAGGGCAAGAGGTTTGGCAGCCTGGGCTTCATGGGGACCTGGTGGGCTCACCACCCACTGCCTGCTTGGCAAACACAGGAACTGAAGCTGATACAGGGCAGGAGAGGGAAAAACAACCAACAAGCACTAAGCTGGGGAAAAATCCACAAGCGACCCTCAGGGTATGCCTTTGTACAGGCCTGTGTCCAGAGTGAGACATTAGGAAGTCATAACTGGAGATGACTCTTCTCCCACTGTGGCAGCCAAAGTGGCACACTCATCCTTAGCCTGAGTTTTGGCCATCATTGCCATCTTGCCCCTGGCAAGAAACACCCTTCAACCTGTCCTCCCTGCCCAGCTTCTGTCCCGAGGGAGGGAATTCAGCTCTAAAATTCTTCCCCCTACCCACACATCATTTTAACACTACTCAGATGGACAGATCACAACAAGAACCAGTAAGGAAATATTTTCCTCTAATACTCCCTAGTCAAACTTTCAATAGATTAAAAGGGAAAAGATATTTTTTGGATGGAGAGCACCATTTGCAATAGCAATTGCAACTGCACGTGTGATGTCCCTTACCTTGATATAGGTACAGGAGCTGGACTTCTTGCAGGAGTCACATTTCTCTGTGCATTGTAGTAGTTTTCATAAACAATAGGAGCTAGGAAAAGTCAACAGTGGTAAAGTACAGGCCTTCTATAGACATAAAATACTTGTTATACCAACATTCATCTGCCAAGTGTTTTCCCTCTCTGGGAAAACGCTTGATGAGGAAAATAAAAAAGGGAATATTATGTTCAGAGGCTGTTGAAACTGGCAAAGGCTAGTGCTGCATGGCAGTGAGCTAAAGGAGTGTTGCAAAATCAATGTTTTTTTGCACTCCAACTGATGCTGACCAGAGCAGCAGCTCCATGAGGAGTACAGGGCAGTCAGCACTACTTTGTGAGGTTGCACTAAACTCTTACCTGGAGCCAAACTTCCAGTTTTACGCAGATTTACAAAAAAATCAACATCCTTCTCAATGCTGCACATTTCCAAACTCTTGCGGATTTCCTCATATTTCTACAAAAGGGAAAAAAATGAATTTTACTTACATCAGGTCAAAAAAAAAAAAAAGAAAAAAAAGGTTTTTTCCAATTGTTTATTATACATGGGGAGAAATCCTAGTATTCATCCAGAACACAAGCTTCCATGACAGGGGAATGACAGAATCACAGAATGGTTTGGGTTAGAGGGAACCTTAAAGCCCATCTCAGTCCAAACGCCTGCCATGGGCAGGGACGCCTTCCACCAGCCCAGGTTGCTCCAAACCCCATCCAACCTAGCCCTGGACACTTCCAAGGATGGGGCAGCCACAGCTTCTGTGGAAAACCCATGCCAGTGTTTCAGCACCCTAAAAAAATGAGTGAAACCCAGAGGAAAGCTCATCTGCCAGAGTTTTGGCCAAACCTTCTGCCTGCCCACTCACGATGGTGTCTGGTGGCCAATAAAGGGCCACGGTCCAACTTGGATGTTACACAGCTTAGAGCACAGGAAAACAAGTTGGGTTTTGCTTTCCACACAGAAGGATGAAGATTTTCAGTTGAGGTACCTCATCATTCTGGACACAGCCCATGGAAAGCTGGTTGACATGGAGCCAGAGGGCGTTACGGAAATAGTTGATCCGGTCACACTCCTGAGTCTCAAAGAACTGAAACAACACAGACAAAAACGGCCATAACATCTTTAAAACAAGGGCAAATCTCCTTAATCCTTATTGCTCCTCATCCCCAAGTGCTACAAAAAGATGAATGCAAAGAGCAGGTGGTGTTGGTCTTCTGCTGGAAACAAAGAAACCACAAGTTTTCCAGGTGGCCCAGAAGAGAAATGATCCCTCAATGAAGGCAGGTGAATGTTAAGAAGAGTGTTAAGCTGAGAAGGTTTGCAGGACTAATGTGAAGGAGGTCACTCAGCACATTGCCAGTTTCCTAAAGGCAGGACATGTTCCCATTCCCATACATGCTCCTGTGGTCCCAGCTACTTCCCTTCCACAGGTCTCATAGAATCACAGGATCATTTAGGTTGGAAAAGCCCCCTAAGATCATCAAGTTCAGCCATTCCCTGCAGTGCTGCCCAGAACATCACTAACCCATGGCCTCAACTGCTGTATCTACATGTCCTTATAACACTTCCAGGAATGGAGCAATAATCAAACACTGGAAATGTAAGAAAAGAAAGATATATTGACTGGTTAGTCTTATCCCTTTCCTGCCAAGCCCTTTTCCAAACAGGTTTCGACCCAAGTCTTTTGAAATCTGGTATACCAAAAATCTGAATCTGGTATCTTTGAAGCCTCTGCTTCAAAGTCATGTAAAGCCTTTCAGAGTTCCAGAGTCTTCCAGGTGTTGTTGAGGCTCTAGGAAGTACTGGCCTTGTGTCACTGAATACCCAGAGGTGACTGCAGTTGTTCAAGGTGACAGCCACGACAAACATGCAAACAGGTAATAGGCATAATGTCACTACCTTGACTCTGTCAATTTTAAAAGGTGGTGGAAAAATAAAAATAATTTTAAAATAGTGGAAACCTTGATGTAGGGGGACCTTGAATAAAGAAGCCAAGCTTCAGACACACACAGGATTAGAGGCAACACATCCTGCTGCTTCAGTGCCAGGGCAATACAGAGAATGCTAATCTGAGCCATCCTGGGCCCTACAGCCAGGGATGGACAGCCAGAGGACCACACTGCAGTGCAAAGGGGTTTTGGGGCATTTACCTCACAAGCTTTGATGTGCTCCTTCTGCCACTCTTCCCGGACCTTTTCCAGTGTGGACACACTTTGCTGGTAACTCCTGTCTGCGAGAGAAATCACACTGTCAGCTGAAGGTGTCCCTGCTCACATCAGGGGGCTTGCAACAAGGTGGTCTTTAAGGTCCCTTCCAATCCAAATCATTCTATGAATATATAATCCCATGATTACCATTAACTTAAAAAAAAAATCTTTGTGAGAAGGTGATATATGAAACCTGAAATGGCTGGGACATGAGGGATAAAGCAGAAGCACATGGCCTTGGTGGGCAGGTGCCCACTGCTGATATCTTGGGTGCATGTTCCTGAGGAGCTGTGCCTGACCCAAGAGCTGGAGCTCGCCCAAGAGCCCTGCATGTCATGGCTTCACAGCCCCTTACCTCTGGAAACATTTCCCTCACCCTCCCAGCCTGGCATTTCCACACTCACCAGAGTCCTCCAGAGCTGATTTTGTCTGAGCCAGCTTCAGGAACAGCTACCAAAAACAGGAGAGAGAAGGAAGGTGAAGGAGCACCTAGATGCATCACCAGTGGCACTGCAGCCCAACTGCTGAACACCACTAGCCCTGCCATCTCACCCCAAACCCCAGAGCTGGGAGAAGACCCATGGGGCGGGAGAGCTGCAGGAAGAGACATCCCTTTCTTCCCCCAGAGCCTCCCTGTACCTTCTCCTGCTGCTTCTGTGTCACCAGGTTTGCATTGCGGTGCACAGCCTGCTCCGCCTCATCCTTATCCCGGCACCGCTGCTCGTACAGGCGCTTGGCCTAGGAGAGACACCAGGACACAGCTGGGGTGGGAGGCTGTGGGGCAAAACAGCCCACGAGGGAGAAGGTGGGCACAGGCTGCTGGAGGAGCAGGCACACAAGGTCACAGGTGCCCTGCAGACTGGGAACAGCTGCATGAGACAAGACAAGCTTCTCTTTGTTAAGCGTAAAAAAGGTCATGGCAAACAAGTGCATGAGAGTGTCCAGGGAAGAGCAATGGAGATGGGGAAGGGGCAGAGATGGGGAAGGGGCTGGAGCACAAGACTGATGCGGAGCAGCTGAGGGAGGTGAAGGACCTCAACTTGAAGAAAAGGAGACTCAGGGAGGATCTTCTTGCTCTCTGCAACACCCTGGTAGTAGGGGAGAGCTGGAGGGTGTCAGGTTCTGCTTCCAGGGAACAGGTGGCAAGATGAGAGGAAATGGCCTCAAGTTACACCAGAAGAGGTTTAGGTTGGATATTCGGAAGCAATTTTTCATGCTAAGGGCTGCCAAGCCCTGGAACAGGCTGCCCAGGGCAGTGCTGCAGTCACCATCCACTAAAGTGTTCAAAAAAAAGGTGTGGCACGTGAGGACATGAGCTAGTGGTTGGCTTGGCAGTGCTGGTTAATGGTGGGACTCAAGGATCTTAGAGGACTTTTACAAACTGTACAGTTCCATGACCCTAAATCACATGTACCTAATCCAGCAAGGCCATGTCTTCTCTGTAGTGACCAGAGACAGGACCCAAGGAATGGCCTGGAGTTGTGTCAGGGAAGGTTTAGGATGAATATTAGAAACAGGTTCTTCCTCTCGAGGGTGGTGGCCACTGACCAGGCTCCCCAGGGCAGTGGGCACAGCACCAAGGCTGGCAGAGCTCCAGGAGTGTCTGGATGATGCTCTGTGCCACAGGAGGTGACTCTTGGCATGGTCCTGTGCAGGGCTGAGGGCTGGGCTCAATGATCCTTGTGGGTCCCTTCCATATTCTGTGTTTCTTTGATTCTCTGTTGCTGGTGTGCCTTTCAGTGTTTCTGACCACACGCTGCACAGCACTCAGGCACACACAGCCTCCAGTGTCACAGCAGAGGAGTAAAAAAACCCTCCATTTAAGCCTCCCCCAGCTCTGTGTGTGTGTGTGAGCAGCTTTAACCCACATGGCAAGAAACAGCAGCACATTTGCTTTACCTCCATGGTCTTCTTGTACTGCACATTCCTGTTTTTGTGAATTGCCTCCATTATGAGCTCTATCTGTGAAGACAACAGATCCCGAATCAGCACATCACTGACCATCAAAGCTTCACTAAGTGGCTTAGGAAAGGAAGTCACAGACCAGATTGAAATGGGCCCTCATTGACCCAAAGCATCTTCACAAAACTCATCTTTTTCTTCTCAGCCTTGACCAGTATATGCAAAGGAGCTCTACAGATTAATCCTAGCAATTACACTGCTGTATCAACTCCATAGGCTCCGGAAAAACTGGGAAGCCCACGTCCCTCTACTAAGTCCAAACCAGCCCCTGGTTCTAGCAGTTTCCCTTATTTTCCAAACAAAGGAATCTCAAGAAAAAGTTCAAAGGCTTAGCCATTTTATCAGACCCTTCAGAGGTCATTCAGCACTGCATATAAATGCTTTGAAAACATTCCCAGTTGAGGCTCATATCCTGGGGCTGCACTCTTGCTGTGGCTGGCCCCAAAAACCACCCGAAGGAGAGGATGTGGTAGTGAGAAGGAGGAAGCTGGAGGTTGCTGCACAGTTCACTGACATGGTTGCAACATGTAGGAAGAAACTCAGGACTTCCCAGCAGCACCCGGCACTGGGGGCACAGAGAGGGCTGGAGAACAGAGGGAGACACTGCTGGAATCAGCTCATTGCTGAGGCAGGAGCAGCAGCCCGTGGGAAGGCTTGTCTGACCTTTTTCCGATGCAGTTTCTGCTTTTCCCTGAAGTCCTCCATCTTCTTTGCTTCCTCCCGAAAGATTTGTGCCAGCTGGATGTGACCTTGTCCCACATTGTCTATCTCTGCAAAGAAAATATAAATTATATATATATATTCCTGAAGAGACTGTGCTTCTCAAGTCAGCTTAACATCAAGCTGACTCCACACCACACATCCCCTTTCAGAAACATTAAAAAACTCACACTTTGTTTAAAGCAGCCTCAGAGCAGTGCTCACCCACGTAAGAATCAGACCTGCAGGGACCTGCCCCCTCAGTTTAAGGAAACTCCAGCTGAGAGAAGTTACTCAAACAAGCACAGTCACATCTTCCCCCCTTATATGGCTGAATTCAGGCACATTTCAACACATCACACCCCAAGGCAGCTGCGTGCAGGACAAACCACCCCAGGCCAGCAAGCAACAGCTTGGGGCACAGAAAGACTAAGGCTAAAAAGACCTGAGGCAGCTCTTGCTGAAGGTGAGCAGCCACACCACAGAACACCACCCCAGCCAGGTCACCAGGGGAGCAGAGCCCAATGGCAGCTCATGAGACAACACCCAAAGCTGTTTCAAACCCACAGCAGTGGTGAGAACAGGGCCATGCCATGGAGGTGCACAGAGGAACAGGGAAGCCTGGTAGGCACAGCATAGCAGCGTGCTCACCCTTAAGGTACAGGTGCTGTCTGCCAGTGACACAGGGCAGTGAAGGGATGGTGTACAGTGGCCAAAGCACCATCTTTTAGGTGTTTCCATTAGAATAACAGAATCATTTAGGTTAGAAAAGCCCTCTGAGGTCCTCAAGTCCAGTCAGTGCCTCAGGCCTGCCAAGCCCGCCACTAACCCGTAACCGCAAGTGCCACATACATATGGCTTTAAATCCCTCCAGGGATGGGTACTCCTCCACTGCCCTGTGTCAGGGCTTGACAACCATTTCCATGAAGAAATTTTTCCCTAATATCCAATCTAAATCTCCCCTGGCAGAGCTTGAGGACACTTCTTTGTCACCAGGCTGAGCCCCCCCAGCTCCCTCAGCCCCTCCTGCTGCTCCAGCCCCTTCCTAGCTCTGTTCCCTTCCCTGGACACACTCCAGTCCCTCAAAGTCTTTCTTGTTGTGAGGGGCCCAGAACTGACCCCAGAATCTGAAGTGTGAATTCCTAAGTGTGTTTGCAGAGGACAAGCCTATCCAACAAACTCCAGATGAGCTTCCCATGCACAGCTCCCAGTGTTCAACACAAGCACAACCTCTGAGCTGCAGCCAGACCTTAAAGCCCAAGAGATCCCCAAAAGGACCCCTTGTGGGTCTCCTTTCCCACCCATGCCCTGGCACACATTGTCCCAAACCCCACACACTGGGATGAGCCAGGCCAGGAGTACAGCCTATGCCTGACCCCATCACCACACCTTTAGAGGTTTCTCTGCCATTTTCTTCCTAAGCAGTTGCCTTCAGGCTTTGGGGCAGCCAAGTGTCCTGACAAACATAAAGTATTACTTACGTTGCTTGAAAACATCCAGGGATCTCTTCAGTGTGCTGGAAAACACAGGAGGAGCATTACAAGGAGTGAAAAAGCATGGCGAGGCTCAGGTATCAGCAGAGCAGCTCTCCCAAAACAGTCCCTCACTCAACACCAGTCAAAGCAACTCAAGGCACGTTTATTTACCCTCTTAACACCCTGGGCTTTTTCCCTCTCAGCAGGTACAACACAACTCCACTTGGTTTGAGATCATCTTTCTAAAGGTGGTATGCTATCAAAAATGCTATTTGGATGCTATCAAAAATTCCAAGTTTCATGATGGATGTATCAGGCAACCTCCTAAAAGCATAATTTTGGATACACGAACACCTTCTACATGGTGCATTGGTCACTGGCTGAAAACATAAAGAACTTTTCTCTCTATTAATTTCAGAAACATTTTATGCGACACCTCAATATAAAACTGTAAATAAATGATCAGAGAATGTCAGACTGGATATGTCTAAAATATAGACACAAAGGAGGAGGCAGAAGGTGCTAAGGGTCAGTGGGGAAATGGAGACCTACTCAACAGAGCCTACTGCAATGGCCACAGCATGCTGGGCTTTGAAGATTTGCATGGTTTGACTCAACCTGTACTTCCCTCTGGCTACATCACCAGCCAGGAGTGAAACCAAGGTTCATGATCCTCAGCTTTCTGCTGACCCACCACCCCACACCTCACCTGAGCATCTATAGTGCTCTGGTTAGTCTGTGGCTTTTGGGAACTCGGTGGAGTCCAACTCAGAGCAAAGCAGAACCCAGCTGGGCATTGTTCATTCATGAGAATTATTTCAGGTCATCTTCTGCATGTTCTAATCACATTTAAAAATGTTGTTTAGTCTCTCACAACCTCCTTCCTTCTCTTTCTCCTTCATTGCTCCATGGACACTCATAAAAGCAGAGCACACACAGGACTGTGAACTTACTTCAGCTCCGTCTGCCCACAGGGCTTCTTCTTCGCTAAGTTAATGAGCTCTTTGCCATATTTTTCTTCTATAATTGCCCTGTTGAGAAAAGACAGAAAACGGAGGAAGTTCTCAATCCAGAAACCAAGCCTTGTTCGCAGTGGAGGCCAAGACCTGCTCTGAACACCTCCCAATCTCCCAACCTGTGCCAACCAAATTTTCTAGGGAAAATACTTGGCTTTGCTGTGTCTGTGGTCCTGATATGCTACCCTGCCCATCTCCCTTGGGCTGATTGATTCAAGGATCACCTCCACAGGGCATGGAGGACTAAGCTGACAGTGCCTGGCTGCAAGATGCATCCACATGACTCCTTTGGGTAGGTTTTAGGTTTCCATAGGAAACTAAGGTTTCCTATGGAACGACCCTTGTGAGATCCTCAGTCCAACCACACTAACTACTTTTGACTCTCATTTGGCTCATTTGTGACAGAAAGGGAATAGGCACCTCAAAGACCACTTAGCCACCAGACATGCACCCCAAATCTCTTCAGGGCTATTACGAATGAGGCAATAAATACTCTCTGATCCTTAGGGCGAAAACCTGAAGAAGAGGTCAAATCTTGTGAGGTAACAGAAATAACACCTTTGAGAGATCGTTTTGTCCTCCCTTCTTGAAAGAGAGGGGGAAAAGAGAGTCCATGTATTGCAGTGCAAGAACAACCACCTTTCTGCAGCTGTTTTGAAATCAATACAGACAACCAGGGCTGGACATACTTGGTTAAATGTAGATATCTCCATATAGGCAACCCTAGCTGTCTGTTAAGAAACAAGACCTGCTAAAGTCTGCATTAGAAGGTCTACTGAAATAAAATAAATGGCTTTCTAAAATGCCTGTATCTCCTAACACAGATGCAGACCCCTGTGTTGTTGATTTCTCAAGTCTGGCAGCAAGGTTCACCTAGCTTAACTCTTTAAAAACTCCCAAAACTTGTAGGCAAGTGGGAATAAGATATAAATGGATTTTTTTTTTCCTCTGTCTAACAATATTCCCATGAACTCCATTTAAGACAGAGTGTCCAACAGGCACATTTTCCATGGCTGGAACTGTGTAACAGCCCTGGTGTACACAGAGAACTGGGCCATGTTCAGAGAGAGGTGCCAATAGCAGGTCCAGGTCCAGCCCCTAATCCCTTCTGGAAAGTCACACAGGTGGCAACCTACACCAACTTCAAGAACAAAGAGGACACAGGGTGTGGAGGAGACTTTTGGCACTCTCTATGTTGCCACAGATGGGTAGGACACAATTCTCAGGGTCCAGTTCCTCAGTTGGAAAGCCCAGATTTTCCTGGTACATGAGATCATAGCCTAAACTGATGTAGGTGCATTAGACACTTTTATAAGTGCAAGTTCTCCTCCACTTCATCCCCATCGTTTGTTCCAGGCTGCTCTGCACCAAGTCATCCAGTCACAGGTTGCTTTTTTTCCAGTTCTCATTACCAAAATTACATTAATTTAGGGTTGTTCTACAAGGCTCTTTATATTTAGCCACTGTTAACTAGATGAACCACAAAGTCAAAATACATGGCCAGACCATCTCCATTGTTTTTGTAACCGCAGAACCTTTGCTTGGGTCATCTTCTCTGATTAATAAGGGCAATACCTAATGCTACTAATTCTTAGCACTGAATCTGTGGGCTGTTCATAAGGTACAAAGACAGGTTCAGGGCAAAGCCGTGCCTCTCCAAGGCCAAAGTCTTCACCTGACCTTCTGCAAGGTGAACAGCAAGGGAGAGCTCTTCATGAGAGGGCATTTCAGCACAGCAGACAGTTAAACACAACAGAAAGCAAACGGGAAATACCAGGAGTATGAGCAGTGCCACAGCCTCTCTTTCTAAGCTCAACCCAACCTCTCATCAGAGGCAGCTCCCTACCTTTCCTTCAGGAAGTCTTCAAACTCTTTGCAGTTCTTCCTGCCATCATTCAGGTGTTGAATGATGCTGTCATAGCCAACAGTGCTCGTCAGATCTGTGCTCTGAAAACACAAGCACAGGAGTCACATCCTCACCAGTGCAGTCCACAGCCACTGCCACCTCTAGAGCCATTTGCACAGCTAGTGGCTCAGGGAGCAAGTGTGCAAGTGCCTTTCCATTAAATAAGATCATTTTCTTTTAGGAGTGGGAGAGACTCTTGGATAAGAACAATGGGAGCAATATGGGATGAGATTTTCAGGGGGGGAAAAAAGAGTTCAGTCCTGCAACATCATATGTGCCCACCCATATTCCCAAGTGCCACATCCACAGGTCCTTTAAATCCCTCCACGGGAGGTTTCCAAAAGAGCTGTTTCCAGGCAGGAGGAGCTCCTGACTGCAAAGGATCTGGGCAGGGATGTATATTGTGAAATCAGCTTAACAGCACCCTTCTGGACAGGTTTGGCACAGAAGGAATCAAAAGGACCAGCACGACTGAGGGTGTTCAGCCTAAATAATAGAAGGGTTCAGGAAGATCTGAGAGCCTCTTCCAGTGCCTAAAGGGGCTCCAGGAGGGCTGGAGAGGGACTGGGGATAAGGGATGGAGGGACAGGACAAGGGGGAATGGCTTCTCACTGTCAGAGAGCAGGGATGGATGGGATATTGGGAAGAAAATCTTCCCTGTGAGGGGGGGCAGGCCCTGGCACAGGTTTGGCAGAGAAGCTGTGGCTGCCCCTGGATCCCTGGAAGTGTCCAGGGCCAGGTTGGATGGGACTTAGAGCAACCTGGGATAGTGGAAATTGTCCCTGCCCATGGCAAGGGATGGAACCAGATGAGCTTTAAGGTCCCCTCCAATCCAAACCATCCTGTGATTCTGTGACATGGGATGTGCCAAAGGCAGGGCTGGCAGCTGCCGTGGATGAGGAAGTGCTACACAGAGCACAGACAACTTAAAAACGTAAACATAGACAAAGGCAATTATGGAGGATGGGGGTTGCACCAAGCCCTGCCCAAACACAGCAGGGCACAAGGATACAGCACATGGCTGTTCTAGTCCTTCCTGCTGGGCAGAACTCTGAGCCCATGTGCTATTTACAGGACAGCCCATGGAAACTACAACCAGATGATTTCAAGGTGACAAAGCAGCAGCTGATGTTTCCCGAGCCTGTAGGATGTGCTCCACCCTTCCTGATCTGCTGCCTGTATTAGCACCATCCTCCCAACAGTCCGGATGAGAAGGATTTTGTGTGCTGCTTGTGATGTTCTGGGATTTGTTTGCACTTGTAGCCAAAAGAGGGGATAAAATGCTATAGTGGAGATGTGAAAACATGTCATGGCCTTGGGTGAGTCACAGCTGAAAGGCAAGCTGCTGAACTTGATAGTTCCATCTTCTGCCCCACTTTACATGGAAAACCGCTGCAGACACGCACCCTACAAAGCAAATGACATTGCAGAAATACAGAATTATAGAATTGTTTAGGTTGCAAAAGACCTCTAAGACCATCAAGTCCAACCATTTCCCAGCAGAGCCAAGGCCATCACTAACCCATGTTAAGAAGTTCCACATCTACATGGCTTTTAAATCCCTCCAGGGATGGGGACTCCACCACTGCCCTGGACAGTCTGTTGCAGTGCCTGATCACCCTTTCCATGAAAAAATTGTCTTTGATATCCAATCTACAACTTCCTTGGTGCAACCTGAGGACACTTCTTGTACTATGACTTGTAATATGGGAGCAGAGATCCCCGAACCCTGGCGTCCCCCTCCTGGCAGGGACTTGAAGAGCCAGAAGGTCCCTCCTGAGCCTCCTTTTCTCCAGGATGAGCCCCCCCAGCTCCCTCAGCCCCTCCTGCTGCTCCAGCCCCTTCCCAGCTCCATTCCCTTCCCTGCACACGCTCCAGCCCCTCCGTGTCTCTCCTGTCTGAGGGTCCCAGAACTTCCCCCAGGGCTGGAGGAGCCTCAGCAGTGCCAGCACAGGGACGGGCACTGCCCTGGTCTGGGACACACCACAGCTGGCACAGCCCAGGGGCCACTGCCCTCCTACCCACCTGGGCACCCCTGGGCTCATGTCCATGCCACCAGCACCCCAAGACCTTTCCTGCTGGGCACATCCCAGTCACTTTTGCCCCAGCCTGGAGCTGCAGGGAGCTTTTTTGGCCCAAGGGCAGGACCTGGCACTTGGTCTGGTAGAAATACACACTGTTGGCCTTGGCCCATTGACCCAGCCTGTCTAGATCCCTCTGCAGAGCCTTCCTGCCCTCCATAACTGTCCCAACCTTCCAAAACAGAAGGGTTTGGGGTACTGCATGATATTCATGGACCATCTCATGAAAGATCCATATTTATGCTGAGCTCTCAGTATGTGTTCTCAGCCTTATATGCTTACGAGAAACACACCAGAAGCCAGATGACTATTTTAGTATGTGGAAACACTGTGCAACCATAACTGGCCCTGCTGTCCTTGCTCACAGCCTGTGTAGCCTAAAATTGCTCAGGGTCCTGCAGAGGTTGCTGAGGCAAAAGTGATGCTTGTGCTGGTGTCTGCAGGGAGCAGGGTGAGGAGATGCTGTACAAGGCTGCAGTTCCTCCCTGTCCCATAACTAGGTGGGTGCAAGAGGAGAGACAAAACTCACTGCAAGGAGGAAAAGGATGTGCTGCAAATTCACCCATGTGAGACTATCACCCTGCAAAAAGGAGCGTTTTATTTAGTAACTTTTCATTTGAAGCTTCCTTCTCCTACATCAATGCACCTTCCCTGCCCGTATCAGAGACACCAAAAGCAATGGACTGCCCTGCCTTGATGAAATTACCTCTTCCCACAAACCCCACCTTGTTCCTTTGAAACGACAACTTGGGGATTTCATAACTCTGCCAATTAGTTCCACCAAGCCAGTCCCCTTTTAGAGAAGGACAAGCAAGGGAATGGGGAAGTGAAAAAGTCCAGCCAGCATCACACCATGAGTCAGCAGCCAGGGAATAAACCCAGGAGCCCAGGGCTGCAGCTCCCCCAGCCATGGCTTCTTTTAGCTGCATCACTAAATACACTGCAGAGAGCAGAGGATTGTCTCATTAAATGCAAAATGACCAAAATTTCACTCTCCAAGCTGCAAGATGTTAGCCCACAGGTCACAATTAAAGTGGCTTTTACCATTACTGTCATTTCTATTTTTACCTTGTAGTTTTCCAGGACCAAATTAATCTGATGAGACCCAAAGGTTTGCTCTTGGGTTAACTGAAATATGTGGAGAACTAGACACGGACTAAGAAAGCAAAAAAAAGTGAAAGAAAAGACCTCCTATAGTGAAAGAAGAAGAGCAGGTTGCAAAAACAAATGAAAACAAAACCTCGTGCTTGCTCAACATGTGGTAATCACTACAGGCAGGGCAAGGCCAAACAAACACGAGCTTTGGGGTACTTTTGTTTTTGCACAGCTCTCCCAGACACACGCAAGAAGCACACATTGTGGGAGGGAGTAACAAGGACTGGGGACATTCAAGGCAATGCATGTTCAGCTTCAGGCATGTCTGGACTTCGGTCCCTGGGCAAGCAGGAGCTGCAGCAGGGTGCAGAGAGCAAACCTCTTTATTTAAGGAAGTTTACCATCTTGTGCTGATACCCAAGACATGAGCAAACTCCAGAGCAGAGAGAAATGTGGCCTCGTGCTTTCCCAAATCATGGACATCATGCCATCAGCTCCAGCAAGGACCAAGCTCCAGTGCAGGAATAGACACAGCACCCATCAAAGAAACCAGAACTGGTGTGGTTTAATGCTAAGTCAGTTCCCTGTGTGAGGCTAGAAGCACAGCCCTACTACCCTGACAAAGAAAAGAGTGGGCAGCAGCTTATCATGGAAACAGAGAATCACAGAATGCCTTGGGCTTGAAAAGACTTTAAAGTCCAGCTTGTTCTAACCCCTTTCAGCAGCCCAGGTTGCTCCAAGCCCCATCCAACCTGGCCTTGGATGCTTCTAAGGATGGGGCAGCCACAGCTTCTCTGGCCAACCTGTGCCAGTGTTTTACCACCCTCACAGTAAAGAACTTACTACCCTGTCCCAACAAAGAAAATTGGTGGTGACCACTCACAACTGGTCACATTTCAAAGCTGGAAGATGCAACACCAAAATTGCCCTAACTTTTGAGGGTTTGGTTATTTTTAAGGCTTTGTCCCACCAGCCAAAGCATCCCTCCTCTGGAACTCTCACAAAGTCTCCCTTCTCACTGGGCTGTCCCAACCACTGCCTCACCAGAGTACAGGGTGGTTTTGGCAGCATTTAGGGATTCTGCAGGCAGAGTGTGATGATCAGTTCAATTTGGGGGAAAATAAAAGAACTGGACATTTTGTTGGACCAGCAGATCAGAAGGTGAGCCAGAATCATCACTAATGAACAGGGTGGCACCTGCCACCTGCCCAGGATCCTGCAGAGATGATCCTATTGAATTCACCTTGTTTAACAAGGCAAGAACCTACTCAAAATGAATATTGTGCCCCACCACACTTTTTGTAGCAACAGGACAATGGATTATGGTTTTAAACTAAAAGAGGGGAGATTCAGATTAGATATAAGGAAAAAATTTGTTCAAATTTTTTATGATAAGTGGGTAAAACACTAGCATGGCTATCCCAGAGGAGCTGTGGCTGCCCCATCCCTGGAAGTGTTCAAGGCCAGGTTGGATGGGGCTTGGAGCGACCTGGGATATTGGAAGGTGTCCTGGCCCATGGCAGGGAGATGGACTTGATGGTCTTTAAAGGCCCCTTCCAACTAAAACAATTTTGGGATTCTATGAAATCACTTTCTGCATCAAGGACTTCTTTCATTTTTGGCTCAAGAGAAGTAATTTAAGAGAAAAATTGCAGGAGGAAGTGTGTGCAGGCTCACAGCACCCACCAGCAAATGGAATCTGGACACACAGACCTCCACACCTCATCTAAATTTGGATTTTTATTTCCCATCTCTTGTTCCCTCCTCCTCCCTCAGCCCTTGCAGCTGATGCACAGTCACCAGGATGTGGTGTGGCGATTGCTTGGGGTGGCACCTGCCTTTTCCATGGGCCAAACAACCTCAGCAGGGCCTGGATCTCTCCACTGAGTCACATTCATCACGTTCCCATCTGACCTGAACCCCACTTCCTGCCCCCAGGCACGTTTCCTTGGTCAGGAGGTGGCGGGCTGGAGGTGTTGAAGAACACAGGCTTCAGAAAGGAAAAAAAACAAGCAAAATCCCTGGCAGTACCAATGGTTTTGGGCTCAGCTAGAATGGGCGATTATTCAATGAATATCTGCGTTTGCAATAGAAGGGATCAGGCAGGAGTGAGTGCCCCATACCATGCCCCATCTCCTTCAGGGCTTGGGGATGCTCCTGCCTCCCTAATTTCTCTGAGCTCCCTCCTCCAGGATCCTCCGTCAAAAAACTCCACACCTCAGCTGGAGAGGAACAAACCAGGCAGAAACAGCTGAAGTCAGCCCTATGGCAGGGAGCTCTTCTGCAACCATTGAGGTACAACAAACCATGTCCACTCAGCATTCCTGAAGCCACAGTTACCCCCCTCAGGACTTAGGGGTGCTGCCACCACCCTCCCATGCCTCCCTCTGCACGTCTGCCAAGCAACAAGAGCACACTGTGGAGAACCTCTTGGTAACAAACAGCTGAGAAGCAACTGCCAGATGCAAAGCTGGCTTTTTTTATCACGCCAGGTTTGGTACCTACATGGGATTACATATTTAACAGCACTATGCCAGTTAACACGCTAATGATGCTGGTGCTCTGCAGTTACTGCACAACACACAGGAGCCCCAAACCCAGTGCCAGCTCCTCTGTGCTCCCCTCATCCTGCAAGATGGGAGCTGCTTCCAGGCAACATCTGGGAAACCCCCAGCACCATTCACAGATGGGGATTTTCAGCCCCAAAAGACACACTTTTGCAATTCACTTCCTGGTTGCCAATACCTGGAACAAAGGTCCACCATAGCAAGAGGAACTGAGCAACCACAGAGCCGACGCTTCGCAGCAGTGTGGCTTTTCTGCACTTCTCCTTTCACAAAAGCACAATTCAGACTCAGAAGAATAAATTGTGGTTTTCCCCGAAGTCCCACTTTTCCTCTGACAGCAGCACACTGAGCACTAGCACTTCTAGTTTGGGATTAGCTCAAGGGACCAGTTTCAGCCACAGTGTCTCCAAGTAGTTCACTGTTGGCCAATTAATCTTATTAAACCTTCAGAATGGCACTGATTTCCTTCAGCATGGCAGCAGCCGCTTGCTGGGATTATTTTGGCTGCACAGAGCAGGTCACAAAACCCCCGCTCCCAGGACAGGCATGGTTGGGCAGTGCCTGCCGGGGATCAAAGACTCACAGAACGCTTTGGGTTGGAAGGGACCTTGGAGCCCATCTTCCTCCAGCACCCCCTACCATGGGCAGGGACACTTCCCACTAGCCCAGGATAGTCCAAGCCTCGTGCAGCCCGGACTTGAGAGCATTTCCAGGGATGGGACAGCCACAGCTTCTCCGGGCAACCTTTCCCAGCGTTTTATCACCCCAGAATACTCAGTACCTCCAGCGAAGTCACACAGAATCATTGGCTTTGGAGCCGACTGCAACCAGAGAAGGAACATCCCCCCCACCTCCAGCTGTGCCCCCCACCTCCAGCTGTGCTCCCCCCGGTGTCGCTCACCCAGAAGTGGTCCCTGAACCGCGCCTCCCGCATCCTGCCGCTGTTCCCTCCGCTCTCCGCCGCTCCCGGCGCCGCCCGGTCCGCCCCGACCAGTCCCCACCCACGCACGGGAACACCCTGGGCGGGCCGTGCTGAGCCAGGTGGGTTCCATCGGCGGGGAAGGACTGAGATCCCGCGGGACAAACCCACCCGTGACGGCCGGAGAGGGAAACACGGAGCAGAGAGGGAGCACCACGCGACCCGCCTGCCTTGGAGCCGGGGAAGGACCTTGGGAAGGTTTCACGGAATTAGGGAGTTTCATGGAATTAGAGAGTTTCGTGGGATTATGTGGGAAAAGCCCTCCGAGGGTTATCAGGTCCCACTGTGCCCCAGCACTGCCAAGGCCACTGCTAACCCACACCCCCAAGTTCCACATCTACACAGCTTTTAAATCCCTCCCGGGATGGGGACTCCACCATTGCCCTCGGCAGCTGTGCCAGAGCTGGATAGCCCTTTCCATGAAGGAGTTTTCCCAATATCCAATCTAAACCTCCCCTGCCCCAGCCTGAGGCCGTTCCCTCTCCTGTTCCCTGGAGCAGAGCCCGACCCACCCCAGCTCCCCCTCCTGTCAGGGACTTGCAGAGCCAG
Source organism: Formicarius rufipectus (assembly GCA_013399695.1). Classification (NCBI taxonomy): domain Eukaryota; kingdom Metazoa; phylum Chordata; class Aves; order Passeriformes; family Formicariidae; genus Formicarius; species Formicarius rufipectus. Next base: position 439,940 of record VXAU01005099.1, on the reverse strand, counting down.
AAGGTCCCCCCTGAGCCTCCTTATCTCCGGGATGAGCCCCCCCAGCTGCTTCCCATAAAACAAAACCCTCCTTCACAACACACATCCTGCGTTACCCACAGTTTATTATAGGCCTATGCCTGAGATAAAGCACTGGGTGAGAGACCTCTGAGCAGTTCTGAGACAGGACACTGTGTGCTGGAATGCCTGAATCACAGCCACTGCCCTGACCTGCTGCCTCTGCATGAACACAGGGACAGCTAAATCTGTCCACTAATGTAAAAAAAAGGCATTTTCCACTTACTGAAATGAACCTACTCAGCTGTAGCCTGAGGCAGATCCAGGCAGAGTGACCCTGTGCCTGCTCCTGACAGAAGAGAGCACAAACCCTCATTCATGAGTCCACATCGCCAAGCACCTTTAGGGGCTCCAAGAGAGCTGGAGAGCAATTTTGGACAGGGGCCTGCAGGGACAGGACAAGGGGTAATGCCTTCAAGCTGACAGAAGGGATTTCTGGCTGTGAGGGTGGGGAGGCCCTGGCACAGGATGCCCAGGTGTGGGAGAATGGTTACAAGAGCAAGGCCATGGATCGCTGGAAGAGGTAATTTGTAAAACTTTTGTTTAGTACATTCCTTTCTGCTATAGATACTGTATCGAGGTACAAGAGCAGGATGTCCTTGCAACAGGATATACAAGAACAAGATATGTTGAGATGCGCTGAGCTATCAAGGGAGTAACTTGATTGATTATAGCTGTAACTGCAAAAATATGAACATGGCCTTCATAATGTTAAGCCAATAAGAAATCTATTGTCAAAGAAAACGCCTTTGTTATGCTTTGTACTAAGAGTATATAAGACAGATTCTGCTAATAAATGGAGCCTGCTTATCAATCACATTGATTGATTGCTTGTCTCCACTCTCTGCAACATCTGGCGCTCGAACAGGGACCAAGGGCAAATGGCAAAGGACCCTCAAGCTTGAGGTTCAAGACGGAGAGCCCGGAGGAGCGCTGAAATCACAGCGATCGGCGGGCAAAAAAGTGACTTGATGCTGGCGTAAGAAGTCATCTCGTGCCTGGGAGAAAAACATCTCTCGCTATCTGGGGAGAGCCACCGGCTTACAAGGTATACAAGGCTGCACTACAGGGCTAGTTAATACAAGGCTTGTCAATTTAAAGCTTGAGCTAAAAATGGAAAGCGAAGTGGCTCTTGAATTATTTACAAGCTTTTTGAAAAAACATGGAATAGATATAGAATTTAAAAAAGACCCACCAGCATTATATGGTGGCCCATATATGGGCCCATTATGGGCATGCCCAGGGTTTGTTTCAAAACTCTGGTGATCTTTTTGAAGAAGAGCAGTGGAAAAAATTGGGTGAAATTTTATGGTTTAAAGTAATTGATGATGATAAAGCTGCTCGTAAATTAAAGAAACAATGGAAAAGTATTAGTAATTGTTTGCGAGATATCAAGCAGAGAAAAAGATTGCTACTGTTGCCTCAGCCACATTAGTTGGAAAAGAAAAACCGGGAATGTTCTGTTTAGGATCCGATTTATAATCCAATTCCCTCTGTAGGGACCACTATTGTGATACATAGAAGTAAACAGGCTGAAGCACTCTTTCAACAAGAGACACCCTCTCAACAAGCTGAGGTACCCTCTGTCTCTGTTTCTGAGCACCCTGTGCAGCCCTCTGCTCCTGCTCCTGACTCTGTTCCTCCTGCTTCTGAGAGTTCGGTTTCAGCTGCATCAGAGGAAAATGAGTTAACAGACAGTGAAGAAGAGCAGTTAGACAAAGAGACTGCAGCTAAATATCATTACCTTGAAAAATTGTTGGCAAGAGTAAAGGAGTCAGTGAACTCTCAGCAGAGACAAATAACAAAGCCGCCTTTAATATGCAGAATAAATTGGATGAGCATTCAGAAAGAAGCTCTTACCAATAAAGATTATGAATCATGTGCTGCTTTACATGATTTAGAATGTCAAGCCTTTCCTGTCTCTTATATGCCTAATCATGCAGGAGGCATAGATGCTACTTACAGTCCAGTAGACTGGAAACTGCTTTCTCAGCTACGAGCAGCAGATAATGATTGTGGACTGCAAGGAGAGCCTGCAAAACAGATGCTTTCATATATTTGGAGCTCTGGTTTACTTCTTCCAGAAGACATTAAAACTATAATGAGAATGATTATGACACAGTCACAGCAAATGCTGTGGCAGGCACACTGGCAACAGCTTTGTGATCGCCTCATTGCAGTGCCCCGATCACAAGGCGACCCTTTATTCGGGGTTACACTAGAACAGCTTATGGGTACGGGTCAATGCAAGCACAAGTGGGAGCAGAAGTATTAAAAGCCACAATGAAACTAGCTAGAGAAGCTGTCAATCAAGTAAGAACAGCGCCTGTTTCTCCATTTTATATGTCTATTAAACAAGGAAGAGATAAGCCCCCTGCCTCATTTATCGACAGAATAACTGCAGCCATTAATCAAGCAAATGTTCAAGATTTTACGAAAGGAGCTCTGCTAGGGCAGTGTGTCTTAGAAAATAGCAATGTTCCTACTAGAAACATTTTTTCTACTATGCCCATTGATGCTTCTGTGGAAGAAATGTTAGAAAGAATGTCAAGAATTCCTGTGATTCAGCAAGCAATGTTAGAAGAAGCATTACGAGAAGTAAGGAAAGATTTAGTGCATGCCCAAAATCGTCTTTGCTGCTCTTACCCCGTTGCAACCATTAGACAAACCTCAGCAACGATCCAGCTGATCCAGCATAAAGGGTTTTCGTTGTGGCAAGCCCGGACACTTTTGTCGTAACTGTAAAGTTCCGACAGTGTGGTGCAATAAATGCAATATGAATAATCATTCAACTGAAGCCTGTTATCTGCACCGTTCGGGAAACTCAAAACCAAGCACAAAGAGTCGTGGTGCGAAGACCCCAACAGTGACTCCGGCATGGTAAACTCCCAACAGTTACAACCAGCAAGCGTCCTACAACCAGCCACCAGCGGAAGCCTCAGCTTGGACCTGGCAGCAGCAATAGAAGTCATATTGATTGATACCCGAGCCACTAAAATACCTACTGGAATTCAAGGACCGATAAAATATCGTGGCAAACCCTGCAGTATAAGTGGTATAAGTAGCCTTTTCGATTGGTTAGATAATTTTAATGTTAGTGCAATTCTTAAGAAAATAATCACTGCAGTATTGCTTGGAATTTTTGTTTTCTTCTGTATTCTAGTATGTATTCCTTGTTTGCTTTCCTGTGTGCAACGCATAATCAAGAGAAGATGTGTTGTCAAAGAAAACACCTTTGTTATGCTTTGTACTGAGAGTATATAAGACAGTTAGATTCTGCTAATAAACGGAGCTTGCTTATCAATCACATTGATTGCTTGCTTGTCTCCCCTCTCCACGATACCCAGGAAACCTGTGGCTGCCCCATCTCTGGAAGTGTCCAAGGTCAGGCTGGATGGGGCTTGGAGCATCCTGGGATGGTGGCAGGTGCCCATGGCAAGGGTTTGGATGTAGATATCTTTAAGGTCCCTTTCAAACCAAACCACCCTTTGGTTCTGTGATCCACTCACCATTTTCCAGCTGCCCAGCCCCACCCCGTGGCCACACTCAAGACCTGGGACACATCCTCCCAAACCTGCCCTGCCCACCTTCACTCCAACCCCACTGGTGCATTTACCACACGGTGCTTTCTTGAGGAAAAGTCCTCACCTTCTTACATCAACAGCAGCTACTAGGCAGAAACCAGAACTTTGGAACATTTATCTCTTATCTTACTGGAAACCAATACATGTCTGTGCAATTTTGGACTAAAACACCTCCAAGCTTGGGGCTTTCCAACCACAGCTGCATGTAAGTAACAGATGGCACAGGGACAGCAAACAGCCAGGACTATGATCAGCCAGATCATTGTCAATGCTGCTGGGCAGGTCAGAGTGAAAAGGTTCCACAATATCCCCTCCTGCCTGAGAAGCCCCTGAGCCATCTCTTCTGGAGCTCAGAGTAGTGAGAGGCAAAAGGATCCACACAGGAATTCCTCCTGGAGCACAGCACTCCTTCCACAGAGGTGTCTGACACTCCCGGACTGAAAACGTGTTTAATTTTCCCCGGGTACTGCAGAGCTCGTTTGGTAGCCTGGAGCTGTATGAGTGTTCCCAGCTGCTGGTAACCCCGCAGGCTTGACCCAGGAGGCAGGATGTCAAGCAGGGACAGCCCTGCTCACATGGACGCTCCAGTGTACCGGCCTGAACACCGAGGGGAGGGGCCCTGAAGGGTCAGAGCAGATAACAGCGGGATCCTCTGCTTCACACAGCCCTGGGGAAAGAGCCACACCCGCTCCCTCCAACCACTCATCGCAGGCAGTTCTCTGACAGGGTCAGAGGACAGCAGCGCTGCTGGGGAGTGAGAGCCTGGGAGTGCCCCGGCTGTGTGCCCTGGGCTGATCCCACAGCCCGGGAAGGAGGGGATTCTGCCCCTCTGCCCCCCAGGGTGAGACACCCACCTGGAATTCTGCATCCAGCCCTGGGGAACAACCACATAGGAAAGATGTGGAGGTGCTGGAGCAAGTCCAAAGGAGGCATCAAGTTAACTAGAGGGACGGAGCAACTCTGCTGGGAGGAAAGGCTGAGAGAATAACGACTGTTCAGCCTGGAAAAGAGAAGGCTCCAGAGTGACCCAATTGTAGCCTTCCACTGCCTGAAGGGAACTACAAGATGGACAGACTATTTACAAGGGCTTGGAGTGCCAGGACAAGGGGAAATGGCTTCCCACTGCCAGAGGGCAGTTAGATGGGAAATTGGGAATAAATTCTTCCCTGTGAGGGTGGGCAGCCCTGGCACAGGCTGCGCAGAGAAGCTGTGGCTGCCCTATGCTTGGAAGTGTTCAAGGCTTCAAGGGCTTGGAGCAACCTGGGATAGTGGAAGGTGTCCCTGCCCGTGGTAGAGGGGTGGAGCCAGATGGACTTGAAGATCCCTTCCAATCTAAACCATTCTGGGATTCTTGTCTTTAAATCTCTAGCTGTTACTGTGGTAACAGCTATGCCTGCAGCTGTCCTGAAACTCGAGGACCAGTATTCAAAGTCCAGGCAGCAGGGTGGATCAGAGAGCAATTCCAAGAAATACTGTCAGTTATGAACAGCTAAAGAGATTCCTGTGAGGTCCACTGAGTTGCCCCCGTGACAGGACTGCACAAGCACTGCCCTTCTGTAGGCTGAGCTGCCTGGCACAACGATGAACACCCTGAGAACATCCCTCAGCTACGTGACACTCCTGCTCCATGTCAGGGCAGTTTGCTCACTAAAATGCCTCCTGATTTCTGGAGTTCCTCCAGGAGTGTGTTCAGGAGAGTTCAGCGCTGTGGTTCCTGCAAGCAGCCAGCCAGAAGGCACTCGTTCAGAACAAAACAATGAGCCTTTCAACACAGAAACCTTTATTCTCACTGAGATCTGTACATTCAGGTCGCACATACTTCAGTCCTTCATGGAGCTGGAGCACGGGATTGCAACCACCTGGTCTGTTTGAACAGTTTTAAGAGTTTATGCCTCAAAAGTAGACAGGAAATTTGTGACTATTTCCTTCAACTTTGCTTCTGTCTGGTCAGAGATCTTCCCTTCGGTCCTGTGGAAATAGTTCAGTTAAACTTCTGACACAGCAAGATACATGGTCAACTTCTGAGACAAAGAAGCTGCACAACAAACCTCCCCATTTCTAACAAGATTAGTAAATGAATTAACACATTTCTGTTTCACGCATGAAGCCATCCCACTGACGAAACATCCCTTCTACTAAAAATGCCAGTCCTGTTCAAAAACTGAGGCCTGCCCACAAATACCTTCAAAACAGCCACAGGTATTACAGCAATGCTCTGCCTCCTGCAGAGCTATGCTTGAGACAGGAGGCACATGATTTGACTCATGAGAAAACAGACCAGGACCAGTTCCCAGGACAGGACCATGGAAATACTCAATCCCCAACAATCCACGCAGCAGCACTTAACCCATGGCACTCCCAACAGCTTAAAGCTGTCAGAAATATGGGAACTGACTCAAGTAAGTGACCTTGGGCACACATCAGAAGAGACATATGCAGGTAAGTTCACTTTAAGCATCAGATTCATTTCCCAAGAGCTGAAGACATGAAGCTGAATGGTAGGAAGGCTGATTTAACCTTCAATTGTGGTACAGGCAGCTGAAGGCCTGGTGTTCTAGCATACACTAAATTAACAGTTCAGTGACCATTACCTGTACTCCAGCCATCAAGTCAATACTCTTGGGATAAAGCAAGGTAAACCACCATACCTGATCGTGGAGAGGAGGGCCTGGTGCTGGTTCAGTACATGAGCCAGGAAAGCACTCTCAAATTTAGTGATCTTGCTGGGCTCCAGCTTGTCCAAGTGACCTCTGACACCAGCATAGATGACTGCAACCTGCTCCTCGATAGCCATGGGAACTGCAGGAAAGAGAGCACTCATGCCATTGGAACTCTAACACAAGGATACATCAGAATATCACAGAGCCCTTGGAAGGCCAGCTGCACGTGGACAGCTTGGCTGAAACCAGGTGCATTTACCCTGTGCACAGCATGGACACAGTAAATGCTGCCAAAGGCCAGCCCTGTTGGCACACAGAGCACTCACCATACTGGCCCTGCTTGAGCAGCTCTGTCAGGCGCACGCCGCGGTTCAGCAGCTGCTGTGTGGCTGCATCCAGGTCAGAGCCAAACTGGGCGAAGGCGGCGACCTCTCGGTACTGAGCCAGCTCCAACTTCATGGTACCGGCCACCTGCAGCACAGGCACGGGTCACAACCAGAGGCATCACCTCCTCAGGGCCTCACAGTCTGCAGGCTACCTGCAGCTCACAGCTGTCACCACTCAGCTCTGCCCTGTGACTCACGGAAGTGACACCAAAGGCTGGCAGATTATACATACATCTAAAAATCCCACCTTTTAACATAAGCATGCTATTTATCCCTAAAATGGCAACCTCTCTAATTCCATGTCTGTACTAAAAATCTGGGATTGGGAGAACATTTTTTTATTTCTAGTTCATCAGTATCTAGTTCAGCATATCTGAACTTAATCCTACATCTTTATGTAGATACTGCTTCTCTTTTTCTCCCACATCTCTCAGCAGGCAATGGAAATACCAAAGAGTTCTTCAAAGTTGGTCCTCTTAAAATTTCGTAACGCTAAGAAATCCAATGCTTTATATTCCCTCTCTGTTCACAGCTCTTCAGAGTGAAATGGCTTGTGAGGCCTACACATTAATTACCTCTTGCATGAGGAAGAGCAGCTGTTTCACACTTACCTGCTTCATAGCCCTGGTCTGAGCAGCAGAACCCACACGGGACACAGACAGACCAACGTTGATGGCTGGACGGATACCTTTGTAGAACAACTCAGTTTCCAAGAAAATCTGTAGATGAAAATTATTTTATTTCCATGGTCAAAGCTCAGAGGCCTCCTGAGAGACAGGCCAGTAAGTCAGAGGAGGCTACAGGGATGTGAGGCAGTCCCACCTGTCCATCAGTGATGGAGATGACATTGGTTGGAATGTAAGCAGACACATCCCCAGCCTGGGTCTCAATGACAGGTAGGGCAGTGAGGGAGCCACCCCCAAAGGAGTCATTCATTTTGGCTGCTCTCTCCAGCAGCCGGGAGTGCAGGTAGAACACATCCCCGGGGTAGGCTTCGCGGCCGGGGGGACGGCGCAGCAGCAGCGACATCTGACGGTAGGCAACAGCCTGTGTGGTGTAAAGGGAGCTGTCAGAGTTCAGCACCTCCTTCAAAGTGCTGGACTTACACACCTCAGTGCCAGACCATGAGGCTTATACACAACACCTCCTGACCTGTTTGGACAAGTCGTCGTAGATGATTAATGCATGTTTCCCGTTGTCTCTGAAGTATTCACCCATGGAGCAGCCTGAATAAGGAGCCAGGTACTGAAGGGGTGCTGCATCAGATGCTGTGGCAGACACCACGATAGTGTACTTCATGGCATCTGGAAAGAATTGAGAGACACACACCACTGAGTACCCAAAAAAAGCAAATACAACATGTGTGTCAAGTATCAGTGCTGAAGCAGGCCCAAGCAGTGTCACTACACTGCTACAGGAACGCCCACTACACCAGCTGAACCTGTTATCTCATTACCTCAGGACACCTCAAGAGCAAGTTTGTAGCAGCCAACATCTAGCACTTGCAGACTCCTTTCCCACTTAAAAAGAAATTTGAACTTTTACTGATACACTCTCATTCTAGAAGTAACTCAGGTTGAAAGCCCACGGTTTGCTGGATGCTTCAAGGCTGTTGCAAAACAGCCTGACTTTATTTCATAATCCCTAGCTAATTATTGTCCTTAAGACGTGGGCTTCTTTCCCCAATCAAGGTGCTTGACAAGCAGGCCAGAGGTCAGATGCCTGGTCTCTTGCGAGCTCTGTTACATGTGCAGCCTTGTCATGGAGATCACTTTCTGAAGAGATGCTATCATTTAATGCTTAGTGTTGGGGCAGTGAAGGCTCTCCACTCATTTGTAGCTTCTGGCTACACTGACTGGCATATGGAACAAATGCCCAGTCCATAAATACTTGTCACCAGGCCTGCCTGACTGCCAAGAGGAAGCTCTCAAGTCTCCTGAAAAAAACCCAAAACTGTAAGATTGTATTTCCACAAGCAATTCAACAGTCTGGGGGCCTCAAAACTGTATTTTCCCCAGATGCCTGGAAAAGGCTGCTTCTAGGCAAAGCCAAGTAATTCACTCATTAAGAATCCTGTCTACACTTGCAGTCAAGAGAGGGCACAGCAGTACTCAGCATTTTAATGAGAACAGGATGTCACTGACTGCCATCTCCAAAAATCTGTACCTGCGTCAGTGAGTCTCTTCACCAGCTGAGCAACAGTGGATCTCTTCTGGCCAATTGCAACATAGATACAGTAGAGCTTCTTCTTCTCATCTGTTCCATCATTAAATCGTTTCTGGTTGATTATTGTGTCAATTGCAATTGAAGTTTTCCTGTGGACACAGAGGCTCATAAGTTAAGCAGAGGTCCTCCCCATATCCAGCCCTATGGTTCTATTTAAGGAACATTTTAGGCTTGGGCATTTAACTTACCCTGTCTGCCTGTCACCAATGATCAGCTCACGCTGGCCACGACCAATGGGTACCAAGCTGTCCACAGCCTTAATCCCTGTCTGCATAGGCTCACGCACAGAGATTCTGGGGATGATCCCAGGAGCCTTCAAGCCAACTCTCCTACGTGTCTTAGATGCAATAGGGCCCTTTAAAAAGACAGGAAACACTTTTTGGGGTCTGTATCACATGGATAAAAGCAGAAGTAGTTAACGCCCAGTTACACTTACCTTCCCATCAATTGGATTGCCCAGCGCATCTACAACACGGCCCAGCAGCTCTTCTCCCACTGGAACATCCACAATGGCTCCAGTCCTCTTCACAACATCCCCCTCCTTGATCAGTCTGTCGTTACCAAACACGACAACACCAACGTTGTCGGGCTCCAGATTCAAGGACATACCCTGGGACAGAGATCACATTATCCTTAAAATACCCATACCAACATGTGTGAAAACTGAGACAAAGCTTATTTTACTGTGTACAAAATACCAAATAATCTAACTAAATCTTATTTGTAACAATATTCTTTTATGCAAAAAGTATATATTTTTTTCCACACTGATTAATGCCCAAGCTCTCAACTTACCACGTAATTACACCACTGCAGCCTAGCACTGAGTCTCTCTACAAAAACTAGAAAGGACAAGCAGGGTTCAAATACAACATTTGTCTCGCCCAGGAGCTGGACAAGGGATAAGCACTGGCTTTTTCTGTGCTCAGGGTGAGAAAAGTCACTAAAAATGCCAGAAGAGCTGTTTCAGTACTCTAGGAACAGTCAACAGGTTTTTAACCCTAACCTACTCTTAGGACTACAAGCCAGCAAGCTATATGCTGTATTGGAGCAAAGAGGCTGTTATTCAACAGCAAACAGAAAAGCCACACTAAAAGCAAAGAAAACATAACCAAGTGCCAGTTTAGTCCTCGTACTTCCTACATCAAAAAACCCCTCAAATGTAGGATGAGAACCTGATACTGAATGCCAAGTGTTACAAATTAAAAAAATGTTACTAGTTACTATGTATTAAAATGCAATGAAGCTGATACAATGTCCATAAGGGTACCTCCAAGCATAGTCTCCTATTTCTTTTCAAAAAGTCTCTTTTTACTATCCATGGCCTAAACTGCTTTAGTGACAGATTACCTTCAGCCCAGAAGAGAATTCCACCATCTCCTCTGCCTGGACATTTCTCAGGCCGTACACACGGGCAATACCATCACCAATGGAGAGCACACGGCCCGTCTCCTCCAGCTCAGCTGAGGTGTCAGCTCCCAGAATACGTTCCTCGAGAATAGAGGATACCTCAGCAGTACCTGGAAAGAGACATTTCAAAACAGCTTTAGCATGTTAAGGTACAGCATGAATTCACTAAGCCTGTGTTGAATTCACAAGGTGCCCTTTTCTCAGGTGTGCCAAAAAGTCTAGTAAGCAACACTTTTACTTAGGATGAATGAGTAACAGCCTCTGTCCACCCAGGTTAAAAAAGCAGCTTTAACTCAGTATTACAAGCCAGCTCCAACCAGAACAGAGATGGCTGGTTTATCATGAATTTCCTTGATTATGTTCTACACTATTATCAATCTCCCTAGAAATCAATTATATTAATTCATTAGCCTTAGCTCAGAGAGAATGGGCATGCTTACTCTGCTTGCAGAGCATCAAAACACCCTGCCAAATTGATTTGTAATCCTAGATCCAAACATACCCAAAGATCTCCACATATTTAAGGAGCAAGTTGTTCAATATAAAGTGTAAAAATGTGTCCTCCATCTCCCTCAAATTTCTTTGGCTTCGTGCCTCCAACAGTCCTTTATTTCCACAGCCAATAAAGGGAAAATAACACTGTGAAACTGTTACTTGCCAATAACCTTTAACTGTCCTAAACCACTTCAAACAATGTATATGCACCACTGCAAAAACACAGCTATGGGTGCTGCTGTCTTCTCTAAACACCAAACTGCTGGCAGCAAAAGGTTGTCTTCAAGGACACAAGGTCAAACCCAGGCAGGCCTGGGAAAGTCATCCACTCCTTCATACTGTTACAGTCAAATCAGGAAACCTAAACTTGGGGCAATTTTTTCAAATAATTCTGCAGGAGCTGAAGGCTGACTGGAACCCTCGTGAAGCCAGTAAACTGTTTAAGCCATGGGGCCTCTCCCAGTCAGGGCACTTTCTGAGGTCTAATTAAAGTGCAGTTTGAGGGATGTGACTGTGGACCAGTTCACTGTTAAATACTGTCACAATGTAAATGTCCTCAAGTGCTGCCAAATAACAGTAATGATATTCAAATTCCCTTTTGTCTGACAGACCAAGTTCTTAAATAACACTCGAGATCTTTCTCAGACTCACCAGTTTTCTGAAAGCATGATTTGGAGGCATGGAGGTTTCTTGTAGCAACAAATGCTGCACCCAAGGTGTTTCTGGAAATCTAAAATAAGCAATTGTTTCAGAACCAGTGAGATTTCCTTAATCACGCAAAAAAAAATGCTAAGAGATAACATACTGAGATATCTCATCTTGTGCTTATGATGTGTCTCAGTTTTAAGCTGAGTTCCACAACACTTCATTCGCAATTATGGAACCAGTTATGGAGTTCTGGAACCAACTCCAGCACCACCAAGAAAGGACAGAGGGTGAAGGAGGTTGCTCCAAATCCCTCAGTGCATTTTTCTGCAGTGTGCTGATGTCACCATCAAGCACTGCAGCAGCTTCCAAAGCAAAGCCTCTCCTGTGCTGAACATCAGAACCTTGGGGCTCAGAAAATCACTGCACCACTCGCGGTGCTGTGAAGAGAGGAATAAGATTGTATCTCCTAGAAAAATCTAACTGCAGTGATTTTGGTATGGTTAACACATACAGCAAAAAAAAAACTCCATTACAGCAAAATAACAGAGTCACAGATCAGTTATGTTATAAAAGACCTTCCAGATCATGACCCCAACCTATGATCACCATGGCAAATGAATGCCATGTCCAGTCTAATTTTAAATACCTCTGGGACGGTGACCCCATCACCTCCCTGAGAAGCCTAGTCCAGTGTCTAATCACCCTTTCTGTGAATGATTTTTTTTTCCTAATGCCCAACTTAAAACCCTATAGGAATAAAACCACTAAGAACGAGTGCATTGAAGATCACACTCCTGCATGGCACGCAAGGCTCCCAGTGCAGTCCCACGCAGCCCCATTAGTGCTATTAAATAAACAGCCCTTTAGCCCGAGCAGGTCTCTCCCCCGCTCACCTTCACTGGGTACAAGGGCAGGAAAGGCAAGAGAGGCTCTTGAGGGCTCTTCCCTCCCTCACTCCCCACCAACACGATACAAACCCCTCCACCTACTCCCCTACCCCCCAACCTTGACCTTGCCCTTGCACCTTTCAGCCACTACCGCGAGCCCTGTGAAGGTCACCCCACCCCTCAGCCAGCTGTGAGGGCACAATCCCCCCCGATCCCTCCCCACGCTGCGGTGTCACCCCCTCAATGTCACCGCGGCCCCCAAGATGGCGCCGCGTCCATCCCCACACACACACACATCCCCCATCCCTTCCCCGGCCCCACTGGCTGCCACGGCGCTCACCACCCCGGCCTGCCGCGGCAGGGAGCGGGCGAGGGCGGCGGCCACGCGTGCGGACAGCATCGTGGAGGCGAAAGAACGCGGGCAGGAAGTGGCGGAGGAGGACAAGGGACGGCGGGCGCTGCTGAGGGCGGCCGGCCCCGCGCTCTGCACATAAAATGGCGGCGGCGCCTCACGCCCCTTTTGGCGCCGAGGCCGCGCCCAGAGGGCGGGGCGGGCACAGGGCCGGCCCCGGCAGCGCTTGCGGGAGCTGGAACAGGGGTGTACACACGCACAGCGGTACGCGATGGACAGAAGAAATAATGATAATAATAATAATAATAATAATAATTTTTTTAAATAATAATAAAATAAATGGGGTTTATAGGAAGCAGCGCACGGTGGGAGGTGCCCTTGAAATGGCCGCGGGAGGGCGGAAGGGGCGGGGAGTGGGGGAAGATGGGACGGGGACGAGGACAAGGACAGGGAAAGGGGAGGGGAAAGGGACCGGGAAGGGGGCGGGAACAGCGACAAGTGACAGGGAAATGTTGGCACTCCTACAGGTTTTCAGGCTAAGGAGTCAGAAGCAGCTTCCAAGACAGAGGCCTCAATGATAACTGTGATAAATGTCACTATGATTCGTGTCAGTGGAAGGCAAATGGGTAATTGCAACCCCCATAAA
>VXAU01005099.1:341908-418061 GCA_013399695.1 Formicarius rufipectus | reverse complement strand
TGGCGGGATGGCGGCTCGGCGGTCAGTGGGGCGGCAGGAGAGTGAGCGGCTTGAGGGGTCCGGGGTATTTGAGGGGGCCGAGGGGTCTGAGAGGGTTAAGGGGTGTGAGGACTTTGGGAAGGCTGACAGGTTTGTGTCGACCAGCGGGGATGAGTTTGAGGAGGCTGACCCGGCGGAGGCGGGAGAGCCGAAACCCGCCGAGGAAGACTTTGAGAAGAGACTCATCCGGGTAAGGGGAGCCGGGTGGGTGTGGGTGTCTTTGTTGGCGGGCTGGGCTTTCTCCCTGTGTTGTTGCACTTCCTACATCGTCTCTGCGCTCCGCTCTGACGTGCGGTGGGTTTCCCCGTTGGTCTCTGTGTGGATGTCGCTGAGATGCTGCACAAGCATAAAGAACGTGCTAGGGAAAAATTATTTTCTGAAGTTAGACGGCTGTATTCCTTCTCCGTCAGGTTTCTTGGACAGCATTAAGAATTTCTCTTCCCTCTGTAGAACTTACGTGTGTTCATGTGTTACTAGTCGTAATCTAACCTTTCGAATCTAATTAAACTGGATAGTAGGGAAAGTTTCTTCACTCAAAGTGTTTTTCAGCCCTAGCACAGACTTCCTAGAAGAACTGGTGAACTCACCATCCCTGGAGGGGTTTAAAAGCTCTCTGGATGCGGCTCTTGAGGGCTTGGGTTAGGGTGGGCTTGGCAATAATGGGAATGGTTGGACTCCTTGATCTTAGAGGGCGTTTCCAACCTAAATGACTCTACGATTCTGTTATCACAGTCCTTTTTGAGAGCACCGTGTTACTCTCATTTCTGACGTTGTTTTCAGTGGTAGGAGTGCTTTGCAGAGCTCTTTCCTGCACACTGTAGTGATTCCCACTATCCCACAGAGACTGTTCTTAAGGATCATGGTTTGGGTACTTTTATTTCACGTGCTTTAACAGTTTTCATCAGCTTGCCAAGCATCCATGTAACATCTCTTGGATCATTTGTGTGTCTGTAGCTAACAGATCATGTGAATAAAAAGATAAAATTTTATGACTTGGAGAGAAAAGAGTGCCCAGAGAGATGAGGGAAATTAAAAGAGAATTTGTTTTCTAAATCACATGGGATGTTTAAAGAAGAGACAAATTTTTCTCCCCTTTTCCCACCCGTGCCTGGACTGATGTAGTAGGAATTATTCTTCAGGAATGCAGAGGTTGCAGCAGTTCACACTTCTTACATCTATCAGGTATTTTCTGTCATGTCACATGATTATTTACTTTTTTGTTTCTCTTCTCTGGCAGGTTGCTTTATGGCTAAAGAAGATATATGGGAATCGGCCTGTTCCAGTGTATGAGATGAATAAAAGGACAGTGGATATCTTGCATGATCTTATGGAACTCAATGAAGCCAGAGACAGGGATGTTTCTTTGGTGATAGAGGATATGAAGCATCAGGAAACAGAGTATGAAGCAGCAAGTGAGTTTGGAGCTCCATTTCTCAGTTCCATCCAAGTTAGGATTTTCTCAGGATTTCCTGAAGATTTTATTTGTTAGAATCTGAGGAATATATATATATATAAATATATGTAATTGAAACAAACTCAGCTTTTGTTCTGATACAGTTTTTACTGCAATACATTATATGCCTGCCATTCAGCAAAATTTAAATGGTGACATAAGGTCAAGGACAGCTTTTTAAGCCATCTTGAGCAGGCCGTAGATATGGACAAGCAGATTAATTACTAAAACCTCCTAACCTGCCAGGCTACCTGGGTAGCTCAGCATGGAGATACTGGCTGGATAGACAGGGAAAGAGCCCTGCAACTGATTTAAGAATCTGAGCTGGTGATAAGGCACTGTTAGGGAAAACACTGGAGGAATCTGAAACAACAGTGAGGTGATTAAGTTATACTCAAGCTGCCTAAACTAAATATTTGATAATGTATTGGTTTTTTGGAGCAAAGGAGTGGTTTGGTGGACCATAATACATTTTTTTAATTCCATTACTAAAGGATTGTTCCTTCCCTGGCTTTTTTTTTTTTTCCAGAAGGAATTTTACTTTTTTTGTGAGAAGACTCATTTTGTACACACAAAGACATTTTTGTGAAAAACCTGTTTGCTCTTTGTTACTTCGGGTCTTCTAGTGCCTTGCCATCAGACAAACAGTGATGGAGACAGACTTCCTGGATCTGCCATAACAATTAGAAACAGGCTTAGGCTGAGCTCTCTGGAGAGGAGACCTGTGTGTGCTCATTGCTGTAGCATGAGGGTGAATTGTTTGTTTGAGTTCAGACAGACTGGTCAGGGAAGGAGTGAAGTAGTGCTTTCTCCCTCAATACACTGAATTTATTTGACAAACAGGGATATGGCAGCAGTTTGGCATCTTTAAGCCTTCTTTTAAAGTGTCTCTTTCCCTAACAACAGGTAGCCAAGTTCCTGGTGAGGGACTGAGTTCTAGCTTTGTACCTTAAAAGAACACTAATATTAAAATATCACTGATATTTAAAAATTCGTGATTTGAATTATATTTGTTTTCCAGCCAAGGAAATGCAGGCCATTCTCACAGAAGATCTGGGTCTTTCCCTAAACAGTCTGTCCAGAGAAGCCATGAGGTCCCTCAATGACCTAGTAAAAAGTGCAATGGCACTGAAAACAGAGGACACATCTCTTACCAGGTAAGTCTTCACACTCAGCATCTAGGGTGTTGATCTGTGATCTCTCCTTCTGGTTTTTCACATCAGTAGCTTCAAACTTGATTCTGACTCCACAAATCTTACTTTTCCAGCTTAGCTGGCACCCCTGTGCAGCTTTGGAGGACATGGGAACTGAGCACAAAGTGTTGACCTAGGTTATCCCAGCAAAGGAAGGCTCTGAAGCCTGAGAAGGGCCTCAGATGGAGTTAAATCCCTCTTTTTTGCTCATATTTTTGTGGCCAATGGCTTCAGAGTGCTGCCACTTAGACTGTTGTGCCAGGTAGACCGAGCTACAGCAGCATTCACACTGCTCAGGCAAGGACTAGGGAACTGTGACTGGTCTTCCAGTCTCAGCTCATTCTTTCCTCTCGTCTGGCTTCAGTTCATGTGAGGAGGTTCCCTCAGCCACAGAGAAATGGCATCTGTTAGTCTGATTTTCCATGGCCCCTCTCTCTGGCCTGGCCTTGGCCCCTAACACAGTAGCACTTGCAGTAAGGAAAGGTCAAGATCTACCTTGGAGTCCAATTTTTGAATGATTTTCAGGATCTTTGCTCTTACTGCTCTTCTCCTGAGCTGGAGGGGGAAGCAGCTCTGAACCATGTAGTAACTGACTCAGATACTGCTGGGCACATCTCCAGCCTGTGCGTTTTCAGGGACTTATGGCAGTTTCTCTGATAGGCAATTTGGCAAACCGGGAGTGGAGCCTGAGAGTAGTTTCAAACCCCTTGGTTTTATTCACCAGGGTACCAGGTGTTTTTCAGTTACTCCTACTCAGATTGCTGCACCATTTCCCCTTCCATTTGAAAGTTAAGGAAAGCAAATGCCCTTAGTGACTTATTTTAATTTCTTCCTATCATAATACCATGAGACTCATAAGTCAATTTCTGTAAAGTGTGGAGGAAACAATAATTCTGAGTTTCAGAAGAGCTGACTCGTGAGCATTCCCACTGATTTTCTCTTCTCCAGCTTTTTCTGTGCCATCAGTAGGATGACTTCGAAGCTGTTTGAAACAGAATCACAAAACAGAGAAATGAAGCGGGAAGTGAATGCTCTCCAAAAAAAACTAACTTCAGTCCTGATGATGGAAAAGCAGCTACTGGAGTGAGTAATGGATAAGGAAGAGGGAAAGATACAAGCAGTACTGCCAATCTGTGCCATGGGCAACATTGGTTGGGATAACTAAGAAGGATAACAAATTTTTCAGGGGTTTGGCACATGTCCAATTCAAAACCTTTGGAAGTATCTTATCAAAATCCATGTGCTATGGACACATTCAGTAATCAAGAGGTTTGAGATACCATCAAAACCCTTATTTTAAAGCAAAAATGTTCTATAAGCAGCTTTCAGATACAAATTTGTATCTTCCTTTGTCTGAACTGTCTGAAGCTGAGGGCACACTTGATTTTCCTAGAACATTTAGCATGGGCTCTGTGGTCAGAGTGAAGGAGCCAGGACAAAAAAATGGGAAAAAAAAAAAAAGAGGGGAAAAAAAAAAATTCCCAGGTAAGAATTGCCCTTAACCAGTGTGTGGGAGACTTAATAATTGTATATATTAAAAAATCAGTATCAAGTCTGTTCCCTGGAGGTTGTAACTTGTGCTTTGCCAAGCACAGCAGGATCAACTCCAGCCATGAGTGGGGATTGGCCCAGATGATATCCCCAGCTCCCTTCCAGTAAAATTATTTTCAGGTTGTTGGGGTTTTCTTTTAAAGTGGTAATTGTGCTGCTTGTAGTACAGGTACCAGATCTGTGTGCTTTGTGCAGGTTTGCCGTGGCCTCTCTCTGAGATGATCTGAGGTTTACCTTCTGTAACAGGTCTCTGAGTTAGGGAATTATGCACAAGACTAAACCTTTGCTTTCAGGCGGATGGCTTCCCCCTTAGCCAGTATTTTCCCTGGCCTATGGGATTCTGGCGATAACAGCTGTATATGTTTCCGCTGAGAAATCTCACAGGGAAATGCAAGTTTTTCTCTGTTTTCTCCCTTTTTGTGTTGTGGTATTACAGGGATTAGCTTGTGCGTAGGTAAGTAACAGTATTGGTATACTGGTATCCTTTTTAATGTAAATATTCTTTTGTATTATTTTTTAAGGGATATTAAGAACACAGAGAAAAGTCAGAAAGATGAAACTGTAAAAATAGAAAGTCGATCCAATAACCTGAAGTTCATAAGAGATAAAAGTTTGGAATTAAACATCAGAATCAGGAATGCTGAGGTAGGTGGAAAGAATTTTCTATCAAGACATTATGATGGGATGACACAGCTGTTGTTGGTCCGGCCCAAATTTTTGGCTACAGAGAGGTTCCAGAAGCTTCCTAGTCTCGGACCAAGGACTCTTGGGTTAACAGGACAACATGTTACTACAGTTCAGTTGTTCCTGCTGATCTGTCAGCACATCCTATAATCAATACAACCCTTTCTCCTCTTTCCCTGAGAACTGTGTTAGCTTGAATTACCTTGTGGTTTTTGTGAGATACTATCATATAAGAGAAGACAGGTAGTTTCCAGTAGAGCAGCGGATTCACTGTGCTAAATTGTGTCTCAGAATTCTGAATATAGCCATTTGTTGAAATTAGTGGGTGATTAAATGCAGAAATCAGAACCTACACTGCCTGCTCCTTCACCTCTCCTAATTGATGAAGGACATGTAAATGCTTTATTTAACACTTCGATGCTGTCTTGATAACTTGACAAATATGAGATGGAAAGTGTTGCACTAAGTTTGATGACATTTTTCCGAGAAGCCTATTTCCAGCCTGGCCATGTGCTCTTCTCCGTGTGGCTTTCTGGAAGGGCTTGTTACTCCTGATACAAATTCTATCAGCAACTAATTCCGTACACCAGCTTTAGCTGTGGCTCAAATTGCATGCTTCTGTTACTTTCTTCTTTGCCTGTTGAGATCAAAACATAAGGAAATTATGAAATCTCTCTCCTTGTTACACTTTGTGCTTAGTTACCATTGAACTCTCTTCTGTTTGCAGGAGGAGCTTTTTAGCCGCGGATTGGACAGATCCCTGACACACAGTGCACTTGTGGAATTGGCTGAGGTAGGTCTTTGGGTACGAGGTGGGTCTTTCTGCAGTGGTACAGACCAGGCTTGTTTGTTGGTCACTTTCAGGAAATGTAGTTTGCTGTTTGGTTACCTGAACAAATAGTTATGGTTAGAAAACCACAAATACAGTTCTCTTGAATGCGTTTGTCTCTCCGAGGAAATGAGAAGTATCTACTGGAGAATTTCCATACAATGAATTTCCTGCCACTGAAACCAAATTGGCAGTTTGTGGTCTGGCTCCTTTGTTTGTGATTCATGTTATAAGCAATGTATATTCTGTGGACTATATCCCATTACATGGCTACCTGCAGTATTCCTTGATAGAAGGACCCACGGGAGTCCTTCTACTTCATGTGAAATAAACCTGCTTTCAAACACATCAAAATAAGGGGACAAGGTCAAGTGAAACCCAAATTCCAAACAACTGTGTGCTGGGGTTTTTTTGTGTCCTTAACTATAATAGTTTTCAGCTGTATCATAAGCACAGTGGGATACATGTTAAAGAAAAGCACATTTCTTGAGTTAGTACCTAAAGATTCTCCAGCCCTGGGCTGAAGCATTTGTACATGGGACATTTGTGTTCGTCTGTTTGTGCTCAGCACACCTTAATGTTTTTTGTTCTTACTGTTCTAACTTAGCAAAAGT
Source organism: Formicarius rufipectus (assembly GCA_013399695.1). Classification (NCBI taxonomy): domain Eukaryota; kingdom Metazoa; phylum Chordata; class Aves; order Passeriformes; family Formicariidae; genus Formicarius; species Formicarius rufipectus. The sequence goes on along the minus strand of VXAU01005099.1, from coordinate 411,698 downwards.
AATTGGGTAAAGAATATATTGTCCCGCATGTTTTTGAGTGGAACAATGAAAGTAGGTTTCCTGATTTCCCTGCTGTCATTCTCATGAACCAGCACTGGGTGGCAATGCTTACACAGCACAGCATTTAGGAGGGTCCTGACCAGAACTAAATTTTGTTGAAATTTTACATCTGAAAAACTATGAGCAATTTTTTGGCCTTGTCACCTTCTAGAAATAGGCAGTAAGGTAAGGTTTGACTCCCTGACATTTCTAGGTCTGTTTTGCCAAGAGTTCTATGAAATGAGTAGCACAAATGACATTGTCTGTTTTTTGATTACTTGAAAAGAGTTGGGGACTGTGGAAGGTGCTCAATTTGCAGCCCCGAAGACAAATTATTTCCCCTTATTAACAAAATAGGCAAAGCAGTGCAAGTGTAAGGGAGGGGTCTTTCTACTGCTGCAAGACTAGTTTTTCTTGTGTGTTAAGCAGGTTGAAAGCTTTTGACAACATCTGTGAATTCTAAAATTCTCTAGGTAATTATAGATCTATTTCAGTGATTTAATACTTCTACAAGTAAGACTCTAGAATATGCCTTGCTCTCTTCACAGGAACTAGCTCCACTGCAGAAAAAAAGTGCGTCTCTGAAGAGGGACCTGAAGATCTACTGTGATTTATCTCCTGTAATTATTCATTTTATTTTTCTATTGTATTTGCAATCAGGTTAATTTTAATGAACTTCAGAATGTAAAGGATGTCATGGTGGCTTTATTGGTCAGGTGGATGACCTACAGGTCTGTTAATGTTGTTAACTAAAGACTTAAACAAAGAACAGTCTATTAATAAAACACAAGAAATTACATATGCTTGATGGGCAAACTTTGTTCTAACAAAGTGGACAGATTTGCTGGGTAAATTAGTGTCAAGGTGAATTAACTGGAAATTATATAAATAAGAGAGGAAAATGTGATATATATACCACTGTAGTAGCTATATATGTCATCAGGCTGTAAGTATGCTGGACGTGGCATGTGGTGCAGAGGTTGAAGCTCTGAACAGGATTTTAAAGATGATGAAGAAATAGCCTTGTCCCCTAAAATAGAGTTCTCTCATTTTCTTTGATTTCTCTTGAGGGTGCTGGGTACTCAGCTCTTTGAAAACACGGTTTTCACATCTCCCTCACACCACCACTGCTGCCTTTCTCCTAGAAAAAAAAAGCTAAAGAGTGGGACTGCTAAACTCTGTTTAATCCGTCTTCCTCCAAGGGGCAGCTGCCTCCTTCCCTCAAGAGAAAGAGAATGTTTAAACTGACTTAGTTTCTCCAGTTCCCTCCTCGTATTTCACTCTCTGTGGGGAACACAGAAAGTCCTGACACCTCATTTCTGGTGCAGGCAGAAGGAGGGAGGGAGGTTTATCCTTGCAAGCTTATTGTACTTTGGAAAACTCATGCACAAATATGTTTAAAATCAGGTCCCTTGATTGATAGGTTTTATTTTGCTTAAAATCAGAGGGTTTTTTTGGACTTTAGGTCATACCAGACTTTTGAAAAATACATGGTTGTCCAAACCAAATCAGTAGTACACTTGTAATGTCAATACCTTCTGCATGTGAAGGCTGTACACAAAACTAGTTTTTTATCACTGAATTCACCTGTGGCTCATGACTAGACTCTTGCAAAGGGGCAGGGACTCTTTTCTCCTGAAATACTGATTTTATGCCATTTTCTCTCATTAGAGTATTAAGCTGGCACAAGTGAAGGTTGAAGAAGAAAAACGAAAACTGGTGAGGGTTTTTGTTATCTTTCAGAAGCTACTTGTATTAACTGGTTACAGATTTACCCACATAAGACTGTAGTCTTAATGATCTCAAGGGAAAATTTATTCTGCTAAGGTAGAAACTGCATATTGGTAAGGGGAACTAGTGAAGAAATGGTGTCTGAGCTCCAGAGGCATTTGGGCTTTGTGGTATTAGTGGGGATATAGGTAGCTGTATCCCTATGTATTTTGCCTGCTTCACCTGTTGGAATGTTTATTGACTCAGCTGTGTTGGTCTCACAACCTTCCTTCCTGCTGCTGAACACTCAGAGGGCCCATACTTTATTAGACAAGCTGCCTTGTAGACTGCAGTGGGGACCTTCTATAAAACACAGTGCCTGTTTTCTCCAGGCTTGTGTTACCTGCAAGTGTTGTTGTTGGGAAACATCCATACAGCTGTTTGGGAAATTCATTGATAGCTTTACTGCATAAGCTGGGCCCTGTTTGAGCACCACAAAACCTGTCTTTCTGTGGACTATTGCCTGCTTGCTCATAAAGCACAAGTTATTCAGTGGTAAGCCTTAGAGCTATGATCAAAAATCACAGCTAATTGAGAGCATTTTGTACTTTTTCAGGTGAGCCTGCCCACATTAGTAAGCCATTTGGTTTTTATTCAGGAATACAAGCTCCCCTTACCAGCCTGAGGCTGTTCTCAAGTCAGAACACTGTTCTCAAGCCAGATCCTCTGGGGAGGGTCTGTTAACTGGAAGGTGTCCAATACCACATTGGGGCACAAAATAAAGGCCATTGAGCATGTGTAGCCCTTCATTTGAAGCTCTCTTTGTACCTGTCTGCCATTTGCAGTAAAAAGTCTTTACAGCTCAGCACCTGGGATTAATCGATCAGTGCTGATAATCTCCCAGGGTTTGATAATTGTAGATGTGGGGTTTTGCCAACTATGTATGAAAACTGTTCCATGGTCACTGGTTCCACTTGGTTTTCTCTCCCACTAGAACATCTTGCAAGAGGAACTCTCAGAGGAGCTTGACAAACTGGCTTTTGAGCTGACATAGCCAAGCAAACTCCAGTTCACCTGAAGTGGCCTACATGGAAGATGATTTTCCTTCTATCGCCTACTTACTTGCACTAGTAATAATTTTGGAATTCTTACTGTACTTCTGAAGTTTACTGCCTTGTTCTCTCTGTCAGCTGCCACACTTGGGATCTTCTTGTACACTCCTTTATAGAGGGGTTCTGGTAGCCTTGTGTTTGTAAACATCACCTATTTTTCATAAAATAATCTGCAAACATACTATTGTGTTTATCAGTTATTTTTCCCTGTGTGATACACAGCTATAACTGGCCTCCAGGCAGCCCACTCAGCAGGTGTGTCTGTTGCCAGGATTTGATTTACCATCAGTGTTTAGAATTGAACTGATCAGGAAGTCTGGTTTTCTTTCCATGTCCAGCCTCTGGGTTATGCTTTCTCAGTGGCATCCTCTCTTTGATTGTCTGAGGACAGACTCTACATCTACTAGATCGTTGGCTTTTGCTCTCTTCTATTTTGTCTCTAGCCATTCCAGGGTTGGAGACATACATTTTTTCCCAGTCATAGTATCTCTGATGTTTGGCAGGTTTGTCAAGATGAGGTGTAGGCTCATGCCTGGAGTGCCTCTTAGTTTAAGCTTTTTCTTTAAACAGAAGTGAACAGTTAAATTTCTCCTTAATCCCTTCAGCAAGGATTTGATATGTTAATGAAAATGAGCAAAACAATTAAGCCACTTCCTACTTAGTCTCCTAAATAATGGCGAATTTCTCCACAGAAAGCATTGTCCAGCCCTGGCACAGGCCTGAAGAAGAGCTGAGATGAGACAGAGCAGCATCAACTTCTACATTTTATGTATTTTTATTGCCATCTGATAAAACTGAAGCCCATGGCACTGAACTGTAAGGTTTGCCCCTGTTCAGTGCTTTCAAAGGTACCAGTCTGCTGGTGATAACTTGCTGTTTCTCCTTCCATTGTAAATAGAGCTCAGCAAATGAAAGCAGATAAATAGCTCTATGGGTAGTGCAGGTATAGCTTTAAAATTGAAAATAAAATATTTATGTTAAGACCTTTCTAGGTCCGAGAACACATTAGTACTTTTGCAAAGCCACTGTGGGATGTGATTTTGAAGATAGATTGTCCTTTCCAGTTCTACCTCAAGAATCATCTTCCAAAAGGGTCCTCTTATTTCCATACCAGCTTTCAAAACTTTTAGAAGTGTTTTGTACATTTCAGCTTTTAGAAGCTGTTTGATACAAAAGCAAAAATCTGAGAATCAATCTCCTGTGGATGGGGAGAAAGGCAAATCTAGAAAAAATGGCCTGAGGATATCAAGCATTGAAGTGTTTGTACTGAGCAATGTCCAGACAAATAGTGGCGCACTCAGTGACAAGTTGTAGCTCCATCTGTTTGCAATTAGAGTAGCAAAAGATTATGGCCATGACTTAGCAGGGTGTGAATGTCCCTGGGAGCTGCTACTTCACTGATCTGCAGGAAGGGAGATTCTGTTGCTTCATGTCCTCCCTCAAGGCAGTGGCATTGTGAGATCTGTCTCTGATCATGCTTATGGTGTAGCTCTCATTTCTAAAAAGATGCAAGCTCAGAGCTACACTGGTGTCAATCAAATACCTTTGTCACCTCCTTTATTTTGCCGTGATGGCGAAGAATTGAAGGATGCTTGGAGAGCCACTGCCTATGGAAATCTCCAGCCTCATCTTCTGTACAGCAGAGGGAGTAGCTGTCTAGTTTCAGGTCTTTAAATCGAGCTGTTAGGAAACGGTTAGTTGCCTATGATTTGTAGCTATTTACCTTCAGTTCCTTCTGGGCTAGAAGAAGAGAGCAAAAGCAAGTGGAAAATTCATGGGCAAAACTGGCTGAAGGGAAATCAGCTCAGAGGTAACGGATCTGAAATCTAGAGCTGGCATGGTAGTGTAGGGTTGAACTACAAATACAGATAATGCTTACAAAAAAAACCACCCAAAAGCCATGGAGTGATCTTTGAATGTGGAAAGAACAAGAGCATAATCTGATTTTCCTGTTGTGGAAAGGGAAGGAAGCCTTGAAAGACATCAGAACATGGCTGGGTAGGCACCAGAAACAAGAATGGCAATGTAGTGCACTGGAGGCCATGGCTTGACAATTAAGGAATCTTAATCACCAGAGGTTTTTAAGAGCAGATTAGAAATGCTTTGCTTAAGTGTTTAAAATGTGAGGGAGTGCTGATCACACTCTGGGATACAAAGATGGATTAAAAGAGGGCTTGAGGGTGCTACCTGCCCTGCTTTTTAATGAGAGCCTCAAGTCTTACTTGGCTAACATTAGACGAAGGCTTTTTATCTCACATGTGTAACCATGACTGTGGCACTTCACTAGCACCACTTCATCATCTAATGCTGCACCAGTTGTGAAGCCCTGGGGGAGGTGTGTTCCTCTGTGCCCACAGAGCAGCTGCACCGCTCCCCGGCTGCTGCTGTTTCACAGCACGTGAAGAGCCTGAACACAGAGAGCACCCACAGGACCAGCCTGGCTGCACAGCTGCCCAAAGACAGCCACGTGTTACTTCCTATGGAAACTCCAAGGGGAAAATATCCCCAGCAGCTGCTCTCAAGCTGTGTTGCAGCTGAGCCATCTGCAGCACACGCAGTGTAAATCTGCGAGGAGCCGTCAGGTCCAGCAGTCCAGCTGCTCGTGAAAGTGGGAGAAGTCAAATAAATAAGATTTATGGGGCCTGTTGAGAAAGTTTCTTGGTGTTTTGGGACAGACGAGCTTTTCCAGCGTGGAGATGGAATGCCAGCACAGGGACAGCCTCACAGAGGTCCTGCCAAGGCAGGAGCATGCCAGCCCGCTGAGAAAACATTCCGACCTGGGCTCCCCGCTTTGCCCTGGCAGCTGTCGAGTGTTTCCACCGAGGTCACAGTGGGTGTCTGCCAGCTGGACCCTTGGCTGCTGGATATTATGGAATAATCACCCAACTGAGACTGACAGGGACGGCTGGAGAGGCCTCTGCTGCTGCAGCCTCCCTTCGGATTACAGCAGCTGCTCCGCTCCGAGCTCCCAGGCGGAGTTCTGGAGCCACCTGTCTGTTAACACCTGCAGGCTGACAGCAGGTGTGATGCCTTAGCACCCTGCAGACACCCCTCAGCTTTCCCAACAAAGTGTAAAAGATGTTCGTGTTTTGTTGCAGGCTCTCAATTCCTCCTCCTCTTGGAAAATGTGGGGAACCAAGTTCCACTTGGGGAAGAAAAAAATTTTTTTTTAAATGGAGGAATTAAAACAATGCACCAGATATGTGGGGGTCAACCTCAAGAAAAAAAACTCATATTCATTTTACCACAGTGACATACAGTTCTTATCAGGTCAGTATGCAAAATAATCACTGCTTTAGAAAAAATAGTAATATTCATTTGCAAACTAGTAAAGTAATACTTATTTAAAAGAAAACATTTAGGGACTAAAACATAAAAATAAAATGATAGAGAAATGAAAAATACACTAGGCAAATTTAAGGTTTCTGAGCTCCAAATGCATTGAATCAAAAGATGTAGATGGAATTTCTTTTTGCTGTGCCTTTTGGTTAGTAGTGTGGAAATACTCTATTTGCTCCAAACATTTCAATGTGCCTGTTTTTCAGGCTTCTGTTAACTGAAGGTGTTCAAATTTCCGTTCATACCTATCAGTTCTTTAGTGGATATATTAATATGGGACTTTAAATGTAATTTTCAAAAATATTAAATGTTTCAAGATTTATTTTAATGTTAAGTTGGTCATATTTTGTACTGCCTCCAGTAAGACTCTCCAAATATCTTGATACTCCGTGCTGTTTTGAGTACTAACAAGAAAAAGATTCGATGTGTCAAATGGTAAGTGTACTTAAGATTTCTTTAAATTACATTTAGTACTGCATAGGTCTTGGAAATCTGGGAAAGTCTTGGAAAGGTTTTGTGTTTCTAAATTTGTGACTTTTAAATTACAAGGTCAGCAGTGAAACAATAATAATCCTTGTCCAAGTGACCTTGCAGGAAATCCTTCACTTTGTCTCCGAAAATGCACTATTAGTAACTTCAAGCAGCTTTAGAAACACTTCTCATTTTCTTACACACTTACCTCATCAAAAAGTTTCAGTACTAGACTGGAAGTATTTCTGCCTCTACAATTCAGAAATATTTCTCCTGTGAAAAAAAACTAAAACACCAACCCACAGGCAAGCAAGCAGAAGCTTTACCAATGAGAGTGTGTTTAACGTGAGTCTCGTGGCTCCTTCTTGCAGGGTGCCACCTCCGTGGGAGGACATGGTGCTGCCTCCATCTGCCTTGAAGTCCTTCAGCACTGAACTGTGTGAACTCCAGTGAAAGAACACCCAACAACTCCGAAACTACAAACTAATTTAATAAATGCTTCCTCTAACCCCTTGATAAATATGCCTCTAATGCTAATTAAGCAGCTGTGCTGATTTATTTTGCAGAGGAGCCTGAGTGACCTCATGAAGGAGCAGGGAGATGGCTTGGCCAGGTTTCAGCAGCACATCTGTGATCTCAGATGCTTGGCAGCGCACAACACAGCTTGGGAAGTGGGTATTGTTTAAATGTTACTGGGAAGGTGATGTTTCTATATATTCCTTTGCAGAGGGCTTAATAATGTGCCCATGGATGCCGCTGTTGGATGCATGGAGATGAAGTGTCATCCTCCAGCCTGGAAGCCCTTGGGAGCCAGAGGGCTCTCAAAACCATCTCCTACTTTGGCAGGGGCGTGTGGCCCAGGGTCGTGCTCCAGATTTCCTCCAATTGTCCTTGGGCAGAGGTTGTGACCATCCCCTGGAAGTTCAGTCTGGGGCTGCACCTCCGGGCCTTCCCTGGTGATCCTTTCTAGGGTGTCCCACAAAGACTCCCTTTCCTCTTTTCTTCATGGCAGAAGGTTCTTATCACTTCCTCATAGGGTGGCTAATGCTGAAATTATTTTGCTCTTGGCAGAGATGGTCAAAGAATGATAAAACAGAGCCAAAACAGCCTAGAAGAGGCACTGGGCTGTACTCCCAAAATTCCATGAGCCAGCAGCACCTCCTGCCTTTCCTCTTCCCTTCTTAATCTTTCAGCCCTGTCTCCCTGAAAATTCAGAATTAGTCCCCTGGTATTTTGTTGATCTGGAATTTAAAATCTCAGGCAATAAAGCTTTCACCCCTCCCCTTACAGCTGACAATTTTGAAGCCTGTGGTTCTCCATTCAAAAGCTTTCCACACAGATTCTCAGCTTAGATGTACCGTTCTGTAATTTCATCTCATTAAAACCATTAATGTACGACCAGTGTTCTTCCTTCATGCCACTTACTTCATTCAAACATTTACAGGTCACTAGCGTATCCTTGCTTAGTTTACTAATTCCACAGTACCTATGACAGTCAGAATTTTCTTCTTTTTCCTTCTGTAAAGCCTCCAGCCTGCTGATTGCTTCCATCGTGGCTCTTGGAGCTGCTTCCCATGTATCACTCTTTTTGCAATCCAAGGCAGATGCTCACCACCCTCGCCTGTGTCCTTATGCTTTCCTGTATTCCATCCAAACCCCCACTGCCTGCTCCTGACTACCGTGTCCTAACACCCATGGGCAGTGTGATGTCCTACAGGTGTCTTTCAGGACTTGTGCCTCCAAAGCACATCCTTCCCTGTAAATACACTCCGGGCTTTTTCTTTTCCTCATCCCCCAAATTATCCATCTGGGTTATGGAGACTGATGTTAGTTGGTGGCAGTGAATGGCTGAAGCCGTGTGGGAAGCCAGAGCGGATTCTGGATCTGAGGCCCCAGCAGCCCAAGGCAGGGCAGGTTTTATCTCTGCTTAAGCATGGATTTTGTAGGGTGTTCCCTCATGCTGACACCACAAACACTGCAGTCACCTTCCTTGCAAAGGAAGCTTTTCACTTAGCTGGAGAGAAGTGCATTGCGAAGTACTATTTAAAAAAAAAAAAAAAAAAAAAAAATCGTGCATTCCTGATGGTGTAACTCTAGTTCCATCTGAGTCTGTCTCTTTATTTTCCTAATACAATGAATTCTTGTGATGTAGCATGTGTTGTCTGTGTTTCCCAATGATTTGGGTGGTGGGGTGGGTGGGTGCATACACTTTTCTCTACCCTCAGCCCTGTGACTGATCCCTTGCATCTGTACAGCGAATGTTTAGCTCCCGAATTTCCCAGGTGTTTGTGGCCCTGATCAGGATCTGGGGACTCTGCTGAAATTATTTCTGCCACGTTTCCCAACCGCAGGGCGCTACCTGCGCTGCACGGTGTGGTTGTGTGGCACACCTGCCCCGGGGGTGCCAACACAGCTGCTCGGATTAGGAAACTCCAGCAGGATGTTTAAGGCGAGCACAGCTCGGGTCCCCGCCCAGCCCCCGGGGCTCGGATCCCTATCTGAGCTGCGCTGGGAGAGCTCCAGAGGTCCCTGCCGGCCCTGAGGGTGCTGTAATCTCCGGGAGCACAGGCGCATGGTCGGCAGGATCGGTGTTGGAGGGAGAACGGGCATCTCGTCGTTGCTGCGAGGGGTGCTGGGGTGTGTGTGTGGCAGGGACAGTGACAGGGACAGGGTTAGAGACAGTGATAGTGACACTGGACCAGACTGTGATAGAGACACTGGGACAGTGATAATGACACTGGGACAGTGATAGTGGCACTGGGACAGTGACAAGGACAGAGACAGTGACAGTGATAATGACACTGGGACAGTGACAAGGACAGAGACAGTGACAGTGATAATGACACTGGGACAGTGATAGTGGCGCTGTCACTAGTGACAGTGGGAAGGATGTGACAAGGACAGAGACAGTGACAGTGATCGGGACACTGACAGTGATAGTGACAAGGATGGGGATAGTGACACTGGGGCAGTGACAGGGACACAGGACCAGGAACAGCGTGAGTGACACAGACACGGTGATGGTGTCACACACACAGTGACACACTGACAGTGTCACATGCATACACACAGAGTGTCACACACACACAGTGTCACACACTCACACTGTCACAGTCACATTCGCTGTCACAGTGTCACTGTCATACTGTCACTGTTACACCCACTGTCACACCCAGTTTCACATGCAGTAACACACACTGTCACTGTCACAGAGTCACACACAGTGTCACTGTCACACCCAGTTTCACACACAGTGTCGCACACACTGACACACACACACTGACACACACAGAGTCGCACACACAGAGTCACACACACTGTCACAACGCCGCTGTCGCACAGTGTCACACGCCGTGTCCGCCCCGCCGCAGGGGGCGCTGTGCGCGGCGCTGAGGGCGCTGCGGGCGCTCTGTCCGTGCGGGGCGGGCGGAAGTGACGCCTCGGCGGCCCCGCTGCCATTCCGGGCCGCCCTGCCGCTCCCGCTCATGCCCCGGCCGCTGTCCCCGCCGGAGAGCCCTGCCCGGGCCCTGCCGCCCACAGGTGAGTGGGAACCGGGCCGGGATGGGCAGGAATGGGCCGGGATACGGACGGCTGTGCGGTACCGGCTGCGGCGGCAGCAGCCCCGCATCCCCCGGGGCAAGGGATGGGTGGCCGGGGGGGCTGGGCCCGGTGGGGATGGTCCTGGTCCTGATGCTGATCCTGGTCCCGATCCTGATCTTGATCTGGTCCTGGTCCCGGACCTGGTCCTGATCGTGGTCCTGATCTTGGTCCTGGTCCTGTTTCTGTTTCTGGTCTGGTCATGATCCTGATCCTGATCCTGGTCCTGGTCCCAGTCCTGATCCTGATCTTGATCCTAATCCCGGTCCTGATCCTGGTCCCGGTCCTGCCTCCTGTACCTGGTCCTGGTTCTGGCCCTGGTCCTGGTTCCGGTCCTGATCCTGGTCCTAATCCTGCTTCTCATCCTAGTCCCGGTCCTGATCCCGATCCTGCTCCTGGTCCTGCTCTGTCCTGACCCAGCGGGCGGAGATTCCCTCGAGCACCTCGGACCGCTTTGTCTTTCCCGGCACTTTTGTTAAAAAAAAAAAAAAAGAAAGAAAGAAAAAGAGGAAAGAGAAAAAGCACTGCCCTTTTTTCTGGTTTTAAAGCTTTTTTTCCTGAACTTTTCTTTAAGCTTTTTTTTTTGCTGTAACGACCCTTCCAGTCGCGCGAGGTGCCCGAGGGGAACCTCCTTGCCCGAGGAACCACAACGGGTGTAACTGCGCCGGGTTTGCTCCTCCACAGCTTTTTGGGTTTGGTGTTTTGTTTTCTTTTTTTTTTTTTTTTTAATTATTATTATCTTTTTAAGTCTTTGTGGACCGCGGGAGGTGTGTTCCCGTTGCTCGGCATCTCCATTTCACACGGGAAGAAAAGTGGAGGTGCTCCTGGGGAGCTCCGGGCATCTGATGGTTTGCAGATGTGGCTCCGAGCCATGCAGCCATCCCAGGGGAATATAAAACTTTACTGTGCTACTTGTGCCTCTTAAAAAAGGGAAAAAAGGCAGCCCGACCAGACCTGTAATACTTAACTGTTTCCCCAGTTCGAGTACTGTAACTTCCTTTGCCTTGAGGTTATTGGACAACCACTTAAAAGGCCACTTTTTAAAGGTGGTTTTTTTTTAAGGTTTGCATTGCTTCCACCTTTGTTAAGTAGCATCTAATTGTATTTATGTTTTAGTTTGTTAACAGTGGGACAAGGCGACTTGCCTTAAAGTTTGTAGGTATTTTTCTGAAACCATAACTGCAGTAATGTAGTTAAACAAGGTCTTGGTTGCAACTAGTTGTGCACTTTAAACCAGCACAAAGTACCCAACAACACTTCAAAGGCTGAAAAAATCTTGTGTGTCAAGATACTATGGCATAAGCCAGTCCTGCTTGATTCCCCCCTCCCCCCACTGTTAAGTGGTTTTAGCTTTTACAACTGAATGAGTAAGTAAATCTTTGAACCCATGAGCATCTCAGAAATGTAAAATTTCTTTTAATTCCCCTTCCCAGAGATTTCTATTTGGTTTTACATCTCCTCTGGTACTAGTAAGGCATTAGACCAAATAAAAGCTTCATTTATGGGCTAGGGCTACCCTGTTTCCACTTTCAAGCTGGAAGTTTAAGTACAAACAGTAGTAACGCTCCCCTTGGAACAGCAAACAAAATGCTAAATTTAATATCTCTCTCTTAAAATGCTTTAATGTTGCTTAAGTCTATTAAAAACATGTATGACCTTGAGATGAAAATGGAGTGTGGTGCTCTTCTGAGGTCTCTGTGGTGTGGTTCTCCTGCCCTAGTTAACACCTGTAATTGCTGTTCCTGTGATACAAGAGCTGGAAGTCAGGCAGTCACAACAGCACAGCTTTCTTTCCCTGCTGCCCTGGAGGAGGGAAACGTGGCCTTTGAGGAGGGAAAAGGTTCTTAACAAGCTCTGAGAACAGTAAGTTGCTTGTCATGTGTTTGCTAAACCCAGACATCCCCTCTGTATGTGTATACTGTACCAAAGCAGTGAGATGAAGCTTGGAGAACTCATCTGTCCAACAGCAGTAATTTTTAATCATTCTGAGTATTTCTCTCCTCTGCTGATCTAGAGCAGCCCAGTGCTGGCAAAAGAAGCTCCAGAGAGGGTGGTTATGTGGCTGCTGAGAGCTAAAAAACACAGCTTTATGTAGTTGTGGCTTAGCAGTGGTCCTGGTGTTTTGTCTGGGGAACGAGGGGGAGGGACCCTTTGGGTGATGGAAGGCGCTACGTGAGTCTGAGCAGCGCTCCAGGATGGGGAGAGCAGTTCTGACTCATTTTTAAACACTTGAATTTGTAATTACACTGTGTCGACTATTTCTGTTTGCTCTTCAGCCTAATTGCTGGTTGGCGTCCTGAGGAGGTGCGATGAGAAATTCCTGGGAAGTTAGGAAGAGGAGAGGGCTGCAGCCTCACACGCTCAGCAGTGTGGTGTGTGTGTTGCAGGGCAGCCCGGGCATCTCAGGACACACAGCCTGCCTGCTTGGTGGGAATTACAGTGCACAAACCAGTTAGGGAGGGAGGGGGTGCCTTAAACTGGGTTCTGCAGAGTGAGGGGAAAGGGGAAGGAACCTGAAGCCAACCACAAGGCAGTTGAGAACAGCTACAGCTCACAGAGAGCAAACTCTGGTTTGACTGATAAAGGAGAGGTAGGAAGGATGTGTGGGTGCTCCTGGACAAACGGGCACTATGGAGGAGTGGGGATTAATGAGGAAAGGTAAGATTGAACCAATAAAAAGGAGATGTGGATTATCATGAGGGCCTTTGAACAGTTATCATCAAAGAGATAAGCTGGTGTAACTTGATCAGAGCAACAAGAAATAATTGCCTTGACTGTCCTGAGCCCCCCATCTCCTTGCTGTGTATTTACTTTTAAAATGCAGGCTTCTTTGTATGGATTCTGTTCACTTTTCCTCACTTTCTCTTGTACGTTATCACATCAACTGCCTGCTCCGCTAAGGATGCGTGTGCCACCTATGATCCACCTTTATATCAACATCTCACCATTATCTAGTGATATTAAAGCTTTGCAGACTTTTCCAAATGAGTGGATCGTTTCAAGCAACCTGCATTTAGTTGTCTATAACGTTTCAGAGTTAGTGTGCTGATAGTACTTTTGACAGAATTGGGTATTTGGTCAATCTCAGCTTCTTTTTTTTTGTCTGCACCTGACTGAATTACTTGGAAAACTGTAAACATTGACAAAAACTGAGCAGCAGAGTTAATAACACATTTACTAGATCACAGGAAAAGATTTAAACGCTGTAGCTGGCACTGTGAAACTTGTACTTCAGAACAACCATTCTGAAAAAGAAAGTACTAAAGCTTGAGATTTATCTTTGCTGGCTTGAATGTTACTGGTAGCCAGGGGAAACTGAAACTACGTTGAGAGGGCAGGGACAGGCAGGGTGCTGGGAGAGCTCTGGGACAAAGTTGAACGGTACAGTGTGTGTTGATGCTCTGAGGTGACGTGAGGCTTATGTGGAAAGGAAACAACTTTTGGTTCTTCAGAGCCAAGCAAGTGTCCAGCACGAGTGGGAGCTCACCCTTTAACTTTAGCACTAAACTGTTACCATACTGGAATCTGTGGCAGCATATATTACTGCAGGTAACTTGGACAACACAGATCACCACAAAAATCATTCTTTCACATCTTTGTTCCAGGTTTTTAATGCATAACACAGTTCTGAGCCTGTGACTTGAAGGCTAGAATGCAATGCCTACAAATACGCAATTCTGAGCAAAAAAAGGACTGAATGAGAGGGATTGTAAATGAAAATGTGCCTGTAGTGTGAATATTAGCCTCTTCAGTTTCCTTTTCTGACAGAGTGCGTGTCTCAGCTAAGCAGAGTGACTGACACCTTGTCACACAATGTTGCTGCTAAAGACTTAAAATGTAAATTTGTGGTTGCTTATACCCACTTGTTAGTATTGGCTCTTCCCATGTCTGATCAGCAAGAATGGAGCCTGCAGTGGTTTCTCCATGGACGTGAGTGGCTCCCTGCAGTTGGAGCACACGTGGATTACTCATGCAGGACTGGAAATTAGACACGGCTCTGTCGTGCAGGTGTTGCTGTTCCACCGTGTCAGGTGCATTACTGACTGCTCAGGGAGGTCAACTAACTTGCTCATGGTCATGAGGTGAGTCGGCTTTAGATTCAGAATGATCCATACAAATATCCTTTTTTATTTAAGAAGGTGTGTGGTCTGTCTCTCCAATGCTCAGAAATTGATCGAAGTAGCAGAGTAGAGGACAGACTTCAGCCTTACCACACCTTGTCTTGCTTGCTCTCTAAGAAGACATCTTACAAACTGTTAGCACTCAATCTGACAACTACTGCATTATAAACTGAACACGTGGTCACTTTTTAAATAAACTCAAATATTTAGAAACTTTTTCAAGCTAGCATTTTTGTTTCAGTGTATGGGGATCATGGATTTGACATTACAGTGATGCTTCTGCAGTGTCTTCCACAATTCTCTTCTGCTTTGATGCTTCAGACTTTTCCTGAAAAAGAGCATGAAGAGCCAGGCTTTGATTGGATAAGTGTTCCTCTTGCTGCCTTTCTGCTCTAATATCTTGTTTCCTGGTGCCTGATGGTTAGCATTTCATTACTTATTTTGAGAAAGCAGATTTCGCTTTCATTCATTGTACATGGGTAGAGGCCAAGTGACTCACAGTAGCAAAGCTGGGAATAAGTAAGAGCCAGTTGTCTGCATGCTAAAGCAATTACCATTTCAGTAATTTCATTTTCATTGGGAATATTGTATTTCCATGGTACCAGCACCAGAGTGGTGCTGACTGATCCAACAGTGCTATCAGACTTTCTGAAGCAAAAAAGCAGCAGCTTGGCATGATAGCCAGGTAAGGTCGAGACAGTGCTGTTCTCTTGTACTCAGGCTTTACCATCATCTGGCAGTTCTCCTGACTCCTTAGCTTACTCTCCTGGGTCTTGCTCTCTTGGAATGCCAACTCTTGCCAGAAAGACAGTTCTGAGTAGTTTGGCAGTTTGGGGAAAAATGTTGTTAAAGAGTAGGTCAGGGAAGCCATCTTATTACTTTGTAATTTGTGATTGGAAATGCAGTGGCTTAGAGGCTGTCTCCTAATGAAGCAGGTTGGATGAAATGCTGGTAGTCTCATTGTATTTGATTAGTGGTCTTTTGGAAATGAAGTTTTCCTTGTGGGAGAGAATGGGCTTTGTGGGTAGCAGTGCCCATGAGCCCATTGCTGATAAATACAATTTGACGTGTCAATAGCTGTAGTTGCTCCAGAATTGGTAACACCTTTTGACCAGCACTGTGCAGAATCTGTGAGGAGTCATTAAAAACCCTCATATTTCTTTAAATATTTTTCAGAAAGCCTTTTAGGTGAAATTCTTTTTCATGGTTCCACTTACTGTTATTAGTAAGTCATCTTAGAGACAATTCATGGACTTTGGATCTGCTCACTGCTGAATACCATAAGACTAACTAGGGAAATTCATTGAATATCTTGCCAGAGTTAACTTTATAGACCCTTAATAATTAGCTGTACACCTGTCCTCAATTTAAAGTTGCTTTGGTAACAGGTACTTGATTTCCCTTGCTTGTTTTACAAAATCAAAATTTTTTTTCTACTCTGTAACACTGATAGTGAATTTCTGTTTGCCTGTATGGAACTTGCCATGCTTCAGCAACAGTAAATTGTGTTGAATGAATGGAGTAAGGTTGAATTAGTACTCCAGATTTGATGCTCCTTTTTTCTTCTATCTCCCCTTTTTCTGGGAAAGTTGTTCATATAGTTTATGTCTCCTGTTGCTAAGGATTAGTTTTATACTCAAGAAAGTTTCTGCCAGCTGAGCCACTTTCCTGAACAGGAATAATAATGCAACAAGTAATTTTGGTGTAAATTACGCTTTTATTTAAGGATTAATAACTTGTGGGGGTTATTTGGGGAGGTAGGTGGGTGGATTATGTGGTGTTCTTTTTTATCCTGTCAGTACTTGCATGGTACTGTTGGAAACTACCTTGTAATTCTGTTTTTCTATCTTAATAACTGGTAAATTGGTATCGTCTTATACACTGTTAATTTCTGTAGTCAAGTATATGCAAAGTTCCTGTATGTTGTGGGAAAGAAATGTCTGTTTCCTGGTCTGTCATCCTCTTGAAGTAGAGCTCAAATTTCTTCTCCTCTGCCAACTGGGAGCAAATACTGTAGAAAGTATCTGATAGTAAAATCCCCATTAGAGGCATTATTGATAACACACTTATAACTGGGTTTTGACCCAGTCAGTTCTGTCAATTTGTAGGACCAACCTGTGTTTGCTTCACACTGAGACCTGCAACACATATGCTTTCTTCTTTCAGGATCACTTTGGACTTCATCCATTGTTAGCAATCTAGTGGATGCTGAAATCAATCAGCACCTCTTGATGCTGGCCAAAAGCAGGTCAAGGGTTTGGTGTCAAGAGGAGCCCAACAGCAGCTGTATCCTACAGTCAAGTTTCTTGGATTGAATACCATGTCACCTTCCCTCTAGTATCTTGGGAGCATTTATTTTTCAGTGGTAATACCTGCTGAGAATTCATGTTGCAATATTTAGATTATACTACTAGCTTAATAATTAAATTAATATCAGTGGTTTTGTGGATGAGAAAATTACTTGAGATCGGGTTTGTGGGGGTTGCAGCTCCTTTCCAACCCTTCTGTAGCATTTGGGCACAGCACCTGATGTTTGGTTGGCCAGACCATAAAGTGGGTATGTTACTGCCCTGTGCCAGGAAGAGACTTCCTTAAGGCAAAGACATTCATGGGTGTTGAATTAAACTGTTTGAAGCACTGAAATACCTGAGGGTCGTTTTTGCTTATTTCCCATGGCAAAGATGCATAAAAAGGTCGGATCATAAAATATTTATAAGTGGTACGGTTACTTAATATCTCATAACTCATCTGTTAAGTGGCTGTTGTAAATCCACAGCAAGTCTAGTTCAGTGCCTCAAACTCTTGAATGGCTGTGAGAGGTGGGGAGATGCTGGAGAGTCGCAGGGAAGTGCCCAGGAGACTGACCAGGAGGTGGTGGTGTTGGGTGGGTGGGCTTAGAGGGGCATCACAGCTCCTGGAAAGGAACTTCACACAAAACTTGACAAAACAAGACAAGCTTATCTCTGGAGAGCATCTCTCCTAATGTCAAGGGTTGTGCAATTCTGGAGGGGCATTTGGCAAGCCCTGGGTGAATCCCTGGTGCTCTGCCTTGCTGCAGGCTGCTACCTGCTGTGTAGGTTGCCTTGCTGCCCCTCTGGATCCTGACTCTGGTCCCAGCCAGTGAGCCCAGGTGCACAGCTTTCCTCTGGGAGGTGGAGTTACAGAACTAAAGGGGTGCTCTTAGCCAAGGTGGGGAGACAGGCCTGGCAGTGAACTGTGGGGTGCGTTAAAGGCTCCCTGCATCCCATGGCACTCATTGCTGCCTTGAGATTACCAGATAGCAGCTAAAGGGAGGGACATTTGTGCCTGTCCATGAATGGACTGGCTTTGACTTTTGTGGGAGACAGCACAAGCCCTTGTGGGAGGAATCTCAAGGAAGTGGTAAAGATAGTGAAGTGGAAGAGTTGCTGTCCCTGGAAGTGTTCATAAACATGATATGGCACTGGAGGATGTGGTTTAGTGGTGAATATGGTGGTGCTGCTGGGGTGAAGGCTGGACTTGGTGATTTTAAGGCTATTTTCCAACCTTTGTGACTGTGGGTACACTGCACTGCTGAGTTGGATTTGTTACTTTGAAGTTACATTGCAGTTCTGCCAGTTGGAGCTAATAGTGAATAACACAATGTTGATTATTTTCAGGGTATCTCAGATAAATGTTCTTCAGATGTACTCTGAAAATTAGGATTAATTTACTGCTGTTATGCTCAAGCAATTTAAGATGTGGCTTTTCTGTGAGCATTACTTTATAGACAGTGATGGACCAATATGACAACATTTCTTTAGAAGAGGAGGACTGTTTGTGTAGAATGAGGAAGCACAGAATAGATTTCCTTTGAGTAAAGGAATAGATAGGTAAGGTGGGAAAATTTGTTAAACTCAGTATCTTAGGAAAAGGCAGTCCGTTCAAGTGATAATCCTGTGTAGTGTGATCTTCTGCAAGTTAATACATTGCAGAGAGTAATATAAACAAAACATGGCTATCCTAGCGTTAATTTCTGCCACTACTTTTGTTCATAGTAAAAATTTAAAAGCAAGTCAGTTGGAACAGGTAGTAGTAAAGATATGCCCCCTCTGATTTTTCGAGAGCTTTGCAGACCTTGAATTGCTGTTCCCTTGAGAAAAACAGTTTCACTATGATAAAGAGGTGAGATTTTTAGAAGGCTAAGTGCAGCCAGCCTGGCGTGCTTTTATCTGTGTGCAGGGACTGTGACTGTTTTTGGTTTGGGATTCCAGTGCAGGTGGTGAATGTTTCAGGAAGCGTGCATGCAGACTTGGGAGCTAAACCGTACCTGGTAGTTACTTCTCCTTTGAAAGAGGCAGAATATGTGCATTAAGCATTACAATGCAAAAACCTGTAATCAAATGTGAAATCCTGCTTTTTATTTAGGATGAAAAGTGTTTCTTTTCAAGATTACAAAGGATGCTCCGCAGCGCTTTGTATTAGCATATACACTTGTAATTTGTATTCAGTCTTGGATAATTTGTCTGTGCAGCCTGTTGAGCACTCAGTAGGTGAAGCCTATTTTTAACCTTTGTTTATTTATGCAAAACCAGTTGAAACAGAGCATTAGTTTAATCCTTTCTTCTTTTGTTTCCACTGCAATTTTCTTACCATGTCAGTTCTGAAGGGTCCTATTCTTTGGGATTGCTACCAGGTCTGCTTTATGAATCATCAGATAAAGAGCCAGTTCCACTCCCAGAAATGTGCCTTAGGTAGGATTGTGTGCCAGTGAGTCAGCTTTAGGGCAGCATTTTCAAAGGAATGCTGTATAAATTACACAGTATCCCTGTGGGGGTGGCTCAGTGTTATGAAAAATCTGCTGGAGAGCATCGTGCGCACATCCACACAGAGCTGAGTCAATTGTGAGTGAGTGCTGGTCTCACTCTTAAGTGTATGGGTATGTGTGACACTTAAAGTAAAAAGGAATGTGTGGTATCTTGGGTAGGAATGGAACAAGTTGGGAGGTTCAGAGAGTGTTGGTACTTCTACGTCTGTCTGGATGTGGATCAATGTTCTAATTATTTGGGTTGATGAGTTTTTAGTTAATTAGAAATTTGGATGTCTGGCATAAGGTGATGGCTTTGAGCTGACAGAGGGCAGGTTCAGATGAGATACTAGGAAGAAATTCATGGCCATGATGGTGTTGAGGCCCTGGCACAGGTTGGTCATAGAAGCTGTGGCTGCCCCTGGATCCCTGAAAGTGTCCAAGGCCAGGTTGGACGGGGCTTGGAGCAACCTGGGCTGGTGGAAAGTGTCCCTGCCCATGGCAGGGGGTGGAATTAGATGGGCTTTAGGATGTCTTCCAACCAAACCCATTTGGTGCTTCTCTGATGTCTGTGTTGTTTGTACTAGAATGTTGTTGGTGAGTTCACTGACTGATTCAGTGTCAGCTTCTAATGGAAAAGAAGGCAATTCCAGAGGACAAAAAGCATGACCAGCATTCAGATACACCTCCATGGGTCTTGGTGAAGCTTCACAAGTGGACAGGTTCGTTAGCACTTCTCAAACCCTGAGTTACATGTCCTTCTGTCAGAAGAGGGCATAACTTGTTTTTCTGCCACAAGTTTATCCTGTGTTATGAAGGGGACATGAACTGTGACTCAGAACCATCTCTCTTCAATACCCAGACCATGTGCTGCTTCTGCCCTTTCCCAGCTCACCATCCTCACACACACAGTGTGTGGAGTTCCATTCAGAGCTCTTGATGAGCTTGCCAGGTGTGTTTATATTTTTAAAAATAGTCTGCTGTTTTACATAATTTTTATTAGTCACTCTTGTATGCATTTGTATTACTTGTCTCACACCTCTGATCTATGCCATCTCTGCTCGTCTGTGTTGGGTGAATGTGAGATAATGGAATCCACTGGTGATGAAAATAATTGTTTGTGTAAGAACAAGCCATTGGAGTGTTTAATCTCCTGTAAATATCAAACCTATTCAGATTTAGATGACAGTGACTGACTTCTGTGGCTTTGGAACTGTGAGGCAAGAAGGGTCTGGAATGATCTGGTTATCTATGTGCTCTGAACAAGAAACCTGTATGCAGCAGTACAGTTAACTTTTCATTTATGTAGTTACAAAAGCCTAAAGAATGTTATTTGCTGCAATAATGTAGGTACAGTTTATAGTTTCTTTAAACATCACAGCTTACAAATTAAAGGCAAGTGGTGAGAGGAGGTGGGTTGTTCAAATTACTTTCTTTCAGCACTGACTAAAATGGCACTGAAAGGCAATGTGCTGCTAGATAACTTTATTCATTTAAACTATTACTAGAATCAGCATAAGAAGGTGATAAGAGAGGAACGAAGGGTCTGCTGGACTCTACTTAAGAGGAAATGTGCTAGTAGCAAGCTGAACTGATTTTAACAGCAAGCTGCTGTGAAAAATGTATTACCTCCAGAGTAAGAATGTCCACAACTTCTGAGAAAAAGAGTTGTTTTCTTTATCCGTAATCAGTTCAATAGCACCTAAAATGACAATGTACAATTAAGGTTAGGGTGTCATGGTGTTTATTAAGTATTTCAGGCTGTTGAGAGGTATTCCTTGTTCAGTTTAACTTGAGTGAAGAACATTGTTAGTGTATAATACTCTGAGATTTAGTTTGTTTGCTGGGCCTGAGTAGCTGGATTTGATGAAGCCTTCAACCTTCAGCTGATAGTTTACACCTTTTTGCTTCTGGAATGGAGTTTATTTTCTTAGTAATCCTCCCAGCAGCTGATACAGAACTATGTTTTGTCTTTAATATGAGAACAGTAATAACACATCAGTGTTTTAGTTGTGGCTACGTAGTGATTACCTTGAGTCAAGGGCTTTTTAAGTTGTGTGTGCTCTGCTAGCGAACACCAGAAGATCAGGAGACAACCATCAGCAGAAGCTGCAGCTCTGCAAGAGCTGAATAACCTGCCTGCCTGGACATGGAGAAAGAGCCCAGTAAGGTGCTGGAAGACCCCAGACCAAAAGTCACCACTGAGGTGCAGACAACACACGTGAGGGGCAAGTGTGTAAGTTGTGTAATTGCCTTGGGATTTCTTTGTTCAAGGTTCCTCTCCAGAGGAATCCACCCCCAGCTGGTGTGCTGCTTTGCAACTCTATTAAATTATTTATTTTTATAATTTGGTGCCTGACACTCTGCTGTGGGAAACCTGCAATCTTCAATAAATATAACTCTTGGTGCAGTGGTATATGTTATGTGATAGTTGTTCCTTAGGAAGCTGCTATTAGCTCTGGATTTTTTTTTTTGCTTTTAATCACTTTTTTATCTACAGAAATCCTTTCTCAGAGCAAGCAGTGCCAGGAAAGGATTGCTCAGTACCCTGTCCTGTATCTAGGCAGAACCTGTGAGTTAAAGGTTTGATGAGACAAAACAGGAGGAATCTTTCATTCAGATTTGTGTTTTTCTAAAGAGATGGTTTCTACTTGCTCTCTCTTCCCTCCTTCCTGCCAGCTCTGGCAGAAATTTTCACCTACTTTCTCATTTTGATTTCTGCAGGCCTAGTGAGAGGAACCTAGCCACGAAAGGGCTCTAGTACAAAGGAGGGTATAGGACTGTGCAGTCATAATTGGGTGGGAAAAGAGTAAGGGACAAAACTTATCCTTGTTAGTGGCAGGAAACTGTTAGAGAGACTGAGCAGTCTTTGCTAACCTGACCTTCAAAATCCTTTCGTACTGCAGATTTCCTTGTGTACAAATTATGTGCCTTTGCCAATGAGTCTGTGATTTCAAAATGTTTTCCAGGGAGAGGTATAGTTAGGTCATTTAAGGGTTTCTGCATGTTGGTGTATTCTGTGTGGGACTAGAAAATTACATACTTTCTGTTGGAAATCTCTAGCACGAAAGTTTCTACGGAATTGCTTTTTAAATTCATCAGTGCAGTGTCTGTTCATTAGTGAAAGGAGAATGACATTTCCAGTCAATGATTAAGTATACATCTGTGTCTGTAAGCATCACAACAGTGCTGTGTTCTCCTTGCAGTAAAAAAAATGTCCTCTCTGCAGCACCACCTTGAGGTTACCTTTTCTAGTCCTAGTGGCAAGAAAGGAATTGGAGTTTTTTAATATAGTCTCTTCTTGCTGACCTAATCATTTCTCAGGTAGAACTTAGTAAGTACATTGCTTTCATTCTTTGGGACAAGGCTTTGCTTGGTATAGATATTTTCTCCTGAACTGTCTGTGCTTCCCTGAAGCAAAGTGTGTTTGAGTCATGCTGAATTTTTTTTTCCACTGAGAGAAAGTCTGAGTTCTGGTTTATATACATAATACTGCTGGGATTGGTGATGTCTAAAGAGCCAGTTCAAGGGACGTGGAGAGTACAAACCTCACCAGAGCAGATATTTTGTCCATGTGCACAGAAACACGTCAGTGTTGTTGCTTGTGCTGCCAACTCACTGAAAATACAATTCACTGATTGCTGTGTGAGGGATCAAATCAGCATGGTTGGAGTAGTTAAAGTAAGATCCTACTTAATAATAATAAAAAATCATAGTAATTGGACTGTTAATGAGGTGGCAACGTGTAGATGGAACATGTTTTTTTCCTGGCTGACAGGCCAGAGACATGGCAAGGCAAGTGCTGGTGTTGTTCTAGTCTCATTGGGAGCTGTGAGGTAAATGATGTTCTCAAGTAGGACACTGGTGAAACAAAGTCCGTAGTTCACTTTGGCTGCCCTCTAGCTCCGTGTCAAGCTCTGTTTTTTTGTGCTCCCCAGGCTAAAAGGATGAACAGGGCAGCAGCTGTTCTGCAGTTATTAGTATGAATATTTAAATATATTTTCATTTGGCCAGACTAACACTCTTTTGGTTTCTGTCTGAGGAGCCTTTTATTTCCCCCATGTCTGTACCTTTCAAAACTCTTAGAGAAAGTATGTTTCATTTCAAAATGAAATGTGTGACCAGAGCAAAAACTGGAAGTTGCAGCAACAGGTTCAAAACAAATCCCACAGAGCAGAAGTCTTGGCCAGTTGTTCTGTCTTCAAATCTGTGTTACTTACATGTATAAGGGGAAAATTACTGGATAATAGAGATTTTCAAATGAATACTGTAGAAATACTGCTTTTATTAGAGTACTGAGATGCATTTATGTCTCAGAACATGTGTATACATCCGTTGAGTTTATTGGTGCGTTTCTGAGGCCTTGGAAATAAATTGTCCATACATTATATTTAATGCTTACATGAAATTACTATCTCCAGAAATTCTTTCAAGTTTCTTTCAGTAGAGTGCAACTCAGTGCAAGCATTTACAAATACGTTTCTTCATATATATGTTCCCGTATTTTACAGTATGCATTTTATTCTATTCTTTGTAAGGGAAAAGCTGGCTTTACTCTTTGGGATTTTGGGTTTGGAGTGTTCTTTTCCCCATATTTAGCAGACCTAGTCTTGTCATCTCTCTCTTCCTTGTGTTGGCTGATGTAAACCATCCTTTCTTTCCTTAACTGGTGTTCCTGTCCTCTTAAGTATTTTCCTGGTTCCCTTGCAGAGCATTTAATTCATTAACCTGAAAGAAGCATGAATTCTATTTTAGTATTCTTTAAAAATGAAGTTTCTAAGTGGGTTAGGGCAGACAGGACAAAGCTGAGCTTTGCACAGCACCTTTCAGAAGCAGGGAAGCACTCATATATTGTGATGGAGATTACATGCATATAATTATATATGTACAATTACATACATACGGTTACAGGCATCTTGGGATGCATCAGGAAACTAAAGAAGGATTGTCAGGGTAGAGAAAAATCTCTCTGAACCATCCATGATTCCTCAGGATGCTCAAGTACTGATTGCCCTTCTCTGCAGAGATTCATTTTTTTAGATTTAATCTTACTTCTTCTTTTTCTTGTCCACACTTTGTTATTTCAAGTGCCATAAATCTATCATTTACTCTGCCTGTGAACCCATAAAGGATTTGTTCCATACCATTCATCTGTAAGTGAAGGGAGTAATTGAAAGATGTTTATTCTGTGTTGAATTCCAAGTGAAAATTTAGGTGAAGTGCTAAGTGTGAGTAATGAAGATAGAGTGGTAACTATTGAGCTCTCAAACATAAATTTCCTTCAGGTTACTTCAGGTATTTTTTGGTAGATAATGTGCAAGTTATCAATCAGATAAACAGCTTGGGTTTCATATTTGCACTGCCACAGTGCCATTTATTAAATTATAACTTTAAGTAAAATGCAGAATACTGGTGTGGGTGGATTATGTTTCTTGCTTACAGCCCCTTCCACTTGATGCTGCTTCCCTGGCAGACTTGAGAGAAACTAGGTCAGCCTTCAGGTTCTCATATAACCAGGACTTGTATGGAAGACACTCAAGGAGCTCTTGAATGGTGTGTTAGATATTCCTAAAACATATCCAGGAGACTCACCATTGTGGTGGTTCTCTGTAGCTAGTGCCTTTTAAGACAGTTCTTACAGCCCTGTCTGTCAATTCAGCAGCATTTCATGGCACTTCTTTATTAAATAAGTCTTTGGTATGAAAGGTCACTGGCAAAGCAGTTCCACAGGAAAAGGAAGGTATCTGCACTCTTGCTCTGTAATGTTCAGCAGTTTCTTCAGTTTCTGTGCACAGTGATGAAATTTCTCTTATGTCACACGGGTACAGTTTGAAAATCACCATAAAAGCTTTGTAGTTTTATAAGGCTAAGGTCCTGTTCAGCTGAAAGTACATTTCTTATGGATACAGAAACTGAAGTATATTCAGGTCTGTTCAGGTGAATGACTGCCAAGTCTGGTAATTTTCATGCTGTTGTTGGTAGGAGGATTAAAATTCTCTGTTAAAATACGTTTAAAATTCTAGGTAAAGAAGTTTAACATACGTTGATTGTAACATACTGATTAAATTTTATAAAGGTTCAGAAATATTTTTATTAGTTTCTGCTCTGTTTTGATTATTCTAGTGAAGTGAACCACATTTAGTGGTGTCTCCAGTACCATCTTTCATGGGTGTGTAAGCAACGGAATAGTTTGCTGTAACAGGATGAGTTCACTAGGAAAACATACATTAAAACAACCAACACAATATGGAACAATACAGTACTCTGCTCTGGAGCCAGGCTGGGGGATATGAGGGAGTTCCCCTCGAGAAGAGAAGACTTCAGGGACACCTGAGAGCCTCTTCCAGTGCCTAAAGGGGCTCCAGGAGAGCTGGAGAGATACTGAGGACAAGGCCTGGAGCGACAGGACACAGGGGGAATGGCTTCCCAGTGCCAGAGGGCAGGGCTGGATGGGATATTTGGAAGGAATTGCTGTATGTGAGGGTGGGCAGACCCTGGCACAGGTTGGGCAGAGAAGCTGTGGCTGCCCCTGGATTCCTGGAAGTGTCTAAGGCCAGGTTGGCTAGAGCTTGGAGCAACCTGTGCTGGTGGGAGGTGTCCCTGCCCATGGCAGGGAGTTGGAATGAGATGAGCTTTAAGGTTCCTTCCAACCCAACCCATTTTGGGATTTTATGAATCATACTGTCAGTGAAAGCAATGGGTTGTTTAGGTAATACTGTGAGGAGCAGGGATGAGTGAGTTATTTGTATCAATTACTATTCTGTTCTTGTGCAGGCTTCTGTATTTCTGAAGGTCACATCTAGTTCACCCACTCCACCAGACCCTGTGCCCAATGCTTTGAGACCAGGAGGACCTTGTTGCTCTGCAATGAAGATGGAGGCAGCAGGAAAAGCTGAAGAACTTGCTGATTCAGAAGTTCCACCAAAGACTTCTGAAAAGCAAGAAACTGTTCCTGATGGAGATGGACCTATAGAACTGGAGACGCAAACCCAGAAAGACAGCATACCCACTGCAGCAGACTCTGCAGTGCTGTCTTCCATGCCTTGTTTGCTGATGGAACTGAGACGAGACTCCTCAGAGTCCCAGCTGGCATCCACAGAGAGCGACAAGCCAACGGATGGTCAAGTTTATGAGAGTGACTCTTCTAATCACTGCATGCTTTCCCCTTCTTCCAGCGGGCATTTGGCTGACTCAGACACGTTGTCTTCCACCGAAGAGAATGAGCCCTGTCAGGCTGAGGCTGTCGTGGAAGGAGACCCTTCTGCAGTGTCTGGGGCTGCAGTCGGGAGGAAATCCAGGAGATCCAGGTCTGAAAGTGAAACTTCAACCATGGCTGCCAAGAAAAACCGGCAGTCTAGTGATAAGCAAAATGGTCGAGTTACCAAGGCCAAGGGTCACCGAAGCCAAAAGCACAAAGAAAGGATCCGGCTCTTGAGACAGAAACGGGAGGCAGCTGCTCGCAAGAAGTACAACCTGCTGCAGGACAGCAGTACCAGTGACAGTGACCTGACCTGTGACTCCAGCACGAGCTCATCAGATGATGACGAAGAGGTTTCAGGGAGCAGCAAGACAATCACTGCAGAGATACCAGGTAGAGGATGTTTTTTAAACTGAACTGTAAACTCATCTGGCATCGTTTCTCAGCTGTCATGCTAAATTAGATGAGTGACGCTTGAGAAAAAAAAAACAAAAAAAAAAACAGGAAAACTGCAGCTCTGTGTAAATTTGAAGACTGCAGTGTATTAACGAGACATGGGCAAATTTTAAAATCTGTTCTGAGCCTCTGGTGCACTTCTGCACACCAGCAAAGCATAGGAATGGTAAATGGGAGAAAGGACTATCTTTGAGTTCTGGAATTTTCAGATCTTTTACTTTGTAAACCTATATGAACTCTTGTCAGTGCTATCAAATCCTATTAGCTGGTGATAATCTAACTCTTAAGTGGCCAGCTTTGCTTTAGTATAAAGACCACAGCTTGGCACTTGTGTTAGAAATGGCACAGCACACCTCTTGCCTGTGTTACAGTAAGGCCCTGGCCATTACTGTACTTACTATGTGCTTTCAGCTCAGTGTGTCAGTGCATGACAAACCTGCTTAGCCTTATTCTAAGTTCTTGCAGATTGCATCTGC
The DNA here is from genome assembly GCA_013399695.1 of Formicarius rufipectus. Lineage (NCBI taxonomy): Eukaryota > Metazoa > Chordata > Aves > Passeriformes > Formicariidae > Formicarius > Formicarius rufipectus. Next base: position 384,414 of record VXAU01005099.1, on the reverse strand, counting down.
TCACCTATTTTAGGATATAAACAGGATTACACAGGTGCCCAAGCTATATTAACACCTAAATTTTCAGTATCTTCGACAGAGATGTTACTATTTTCCTGTGTCCTAAAGTTCAATAATTTCTACGCTTTTAACTTTCTGACACATCTGTGTTAAGATGGGAGGTAGCAAATTATAGGGGCATTCCTGTAATTTTATTAGCATCATTTTATTAGCAAAAGAAAGTTGAATTCTTTGAGGTTTTTGTCTGCTGAGTCTTTGTTATTTTATTACCCCAAGTGCCGTGGGACAGGATTTTGTGTTAATTATTCTTGCAGCATATTATAACACAGAACCATCAGCATATGACAATTTTCATATGGCAATCAGAAATAAAATCACATAAAAATAAACTTTTTGGCTTGCCAATTTTTACTGGGTTACATGGCTTTTTGCCTCTTGTGTTAGAAGGTTGGTTTTTTGTTTTTGTTTTTTTTTTTTTTTTTTGAGAAAAATACCAATTTACAATGGGCAAGAACATTTAAAGGAAAACTGCAATATTAAGTTTCCAAGCTAATGTTTGCTAGATGAATTATTTAAAATATTTGCAGCAGATTTTACAAATAATTGTTCTGACTGAACTGATTATGGTTAATGATGCTGTTCCCATGAAAACTGGCATCTTTCCCACACCTGCTAGGAAGCAGGTTGCACAAAGGAAGTAAGTGTTTATTATTAGAAAGTCTGGGAGAGGCATAATCTCCTCCTGTAATTATTGCGTAGTAAACTTTTAATAGAGATCTAAAATGATTTTCACCAATTTAGTAGTCTTCTAGCTTTGATGGTTTTGTGCCTTTTTATTTTTTATATTTGCACTTTGGGCAATTAAAGCCTGATTTAAAGCCTGTTGAAGAAGACTGTTTCATTGAGTTTTGGGACCGCTTCCTTCCCACCTCTCAAAAAATCAAAAACTCACAGACTTAATCCCTCTTTTTTTAAGTCAGTAAAGTACCTTGTGAACCATAAGGTGCTGCTTGGCATTTTCAGGTCTGCTTGGATTTCTGACTGCCTTTGCAGGGACCTGAAATCACTCCAGGGCACTCTAAGTGTCTCACTGGGCTCTTGGTGTTGTGAAAAGGTCCCATTGCATGGACAAACTTAATTTGGTGATGATGACACCAAAACCCAATTTAACAAGCAGTGCAAGATGTGGGAGTGCGCAAACCATCCCGAGAAACACTGGCATTTGTTCTTTTTTCCATAGCATGTATCATCTGCTTGATGCCAAACTCCATTTAAGGCATTGAAACATTTGGGCTGCCCTTTCGCTGCCATTAGGTGAGATGTGAACCTGCCACAATGCAGTTTTCCTTTAAATGGAATCAACTTTGGTTTGTGGGAAATAGTTCAGAAGTGCAAGAGAAAAATATTCTCTGGAGAGATAAGGACAAGATTTGGCCAAAAAATGCATCCTATGGTGCTTGCGGGCTAAGGAAATGTTGTGGTTGTAACAGGTGCAGTGGAGCTGTGAGTCGGAGTTGGACTCCCAGTGCTCCATCCCAGTGGTGGGTTCACCTGCAATCTGTGATCCCTCCTCCTGGAGCTGGCAAAGTCCTGAAACCCTTCTTGTGACTAGAAAGCCATTTTAGTGCACTTAGCATAACACTGTGAATATCCTCAAAATTTAGGGAATGAGCATGTAGATAGAAAACAATACAGGGTATCAAAAAGCTTTACTGGAAATTCAGGCCATGGGTGTCCTCTACACACAGTCAAAAGCTGAGAGGTTTAACTCCAGTGCCAGGGCATGAAAAAAGTTTTGCCTTTACTCTTAAAAGAGGTCTGTACACACTGGTGCAGAGGAGTTTTGCAGGTAACCTGTGTTCCACTTAGTCTGACTATTTGGGCAGTTCAGCTGCAGTGTTGGTTACTTACTCAACACCAGGTGTGATCAGGGCTCATTTTCAGCCATCTATTGTCTGAAAATAGCTTTGCCAACAGAGATACTGTAAAATTTTTAGTGACAGTTAATGTGGCCTTCATGACAGAGGTTACACGTACTCTGGCTCTTAACCTATTGACACAGGGAGTGTTACAGCAGACAGTGTGTTTGTGTGGTCTGAAAATTGAACTTCCACGTTTGAGAATACAGTAGTCTTTTGTGGTGTGTCACTAAACCTCTTCCATTTAAATAGTGCAGTTACCTTTTTTTAAGCCACCCACGTCACTGGCTGTGAAGTATATTTGGCTAAATTCATCAGGTAAGGAAAATATTCAGTGAAACACATAATAATGCCATGAAGTTGCTAATGGAGCAGTTGGACAACAGGGAGTCAGTTCTCTGCTGAACTCGAATGTACTGTGGGTTAAATTGGCTTGGTATTCTCCTCAAGATTGACAAGTTGGTAGTTTGCTATGGTACTTCAATATTGTGAGCTGCACAGGAGATAAGCACAGTATACATTATATCACTCTGAATTCATTCTGTGGTGTTAATTTACACCTGAAAATGCAGGTTCAGTTTAAACTTCATGGGTAGTCCTGAGAATCTTTTCACTGACCTGAGCAGTTATAATCTTGGGCTCTTTATTTCAGTGAATACCATGATCTGTGAATTATTGCAGAGCAGGAGCAATTTGTTACCTTTTAGTGACTGAGCCTCTCTGTTGGCATTTAGGATTTTACCGTTCTTAACCACCAAATAAATATGGCATAAGACTCCTGAAATAGGTTCTGCTGACTTGCTGCTGTTGGAAGTTACTCCATGAAACAATCTCATTTTTGATGCTGCAAATTAACTCTGAAGGAAATTGGCATGAAAGCAAGTCTGGGAATCAATATTTATTTCTCTGTAAACACTTCTTTCTTGCAGGAAAGAAAGGGTTCTTAAAAATTTGAAAATATTGACATTTCATCACCATTGTGCTTTCTACAACTCAGAAAAGTCTGAGTTGATGTGGAGGTGACTCATGGCTTTCAGAAAAATCTATTAAAATGTTTGAGTGTTGATGTTGAGAAAGTTGCAGCTCACTTTGTTAGAAAAAGGAAAAATTGGTTTAATATGCAGAAACCCGAAGAGAGGAGGCATAGTGTGTGTGAGGGATTCATCCAGGTTCCTTCTTCCTAAGAACTGTGCATAGACTTTAGAAGAAGCGTCTTGCAAAGGATGAATTTAGTTCAAGCTACTCTGAATGATGATTATATTTAACAGAGAGGAAAAAAATAGTCTGTTAAAAATGGTTTGCAGTAAGATACTGAATTGGTAATCTGTAGCATAAACGACACAGAAGAGTCAACCATTGCTAGTTAGAATGAAGGTGAAGCATATCTTAATTTTTTAATGTTGTCAGACTTCCTAAATTAAATACCTTTGGATTTGGTTAATACTTAGGTAATACTTATCAGATCCATAAAGGGACATCACTGGGGCTTTGCTTAGGTGCTGTTTTGCAGGAGGTATTGTCTTGAAAATAAGCTATAAATTTTGGATTCTGACCCCTTTGTTACGGCAAATTTCATTGCCTTTAAACTTGGCATAACTTAAACTATAGAGCTGTGAGTTCATAGAGGAGGGACCACTTCAATAAATGATAGCTGGCTTGATTTTATTTTCTAAAACCTGAAATAAAGATTTAATAAGGCTTGTTATAATAAACTGCAAGGGAAACATTTGAAACATTGCTTTGATGCTATTGTAAATTATAGATACACTATGAATGATGCCTTTTAAAAATAGTATTGCAGGGTTATATATATATTTTAATACACAGTTTCTTCAGTTCACAAAACAATTTTGTCAGCTTTGACCATTGTAGTTCATTCTTAACTTTAAAAACCTAGGGGGATTTTCTCATGTTTTGCCATCAATAGTTTTTATTTAAATTGAAATTAAAACTTAACATTATTAATGAGCCTGTGGAAATCAGACTGTCATTTAGTTCCTTGATTTTAGGATAAGATCCCTGACTAAAGACAAATAAACTGGATTATATTGCATGTTCAGTACTAGGAATAATTGATCAGTAGAAATATTTTTTCAAGGATGAAAAAAATTATTGATATACTAAAGGAATCAACCTGTGTTTTACAAATAAGGTACCTTATCACGTGATTAATTTTAGTTAAAATGTAGTTGGAGTGATGTAAATTAGTTGCTATAATTATTTTTAAGCAGAGGACCTGAATGCTGAATTTCCAGCCTGTTTGATAAGTGGATGGATGGATGGATAGATAGATGGATGGATAGATGGATGGATAGATGGATGGATAGATGGATGGATAGATAGATAGATAGATAGATAGATAGATAGATAGATAGATAGATAGATAGATAGATAGATAGATAGATAGATAGAAATATACAAGAGAAAGACTTAAAAATTAGGGGATTTTGTAACTGCTCAGAACTGAGAAAATAATCTTGGTCTTTCTTTAGCTGTTACTGAAGGACCTATGTATACCTCATTTAAGTAGCTCCTAAAAAGAATGTGGTGTTTAAGTAATACTGTAATTTCGTGTACACAGTGAAATCCCAATAAATGTTTAGTGCCTTATGTTTTTTTAGTAAATACTTAAAGTTGTGCAATAATTTCTCTTGTTCTTAGGGTGTTTTCTACTACTCTAAAGTTAGAAGATGCCACGAGTCTCGCATTTACATGTTAAATTGTCGGGTTCTGCAGTGCTTTGTGTAGTTTAATGTGCTGCTTGTCTTGTTTTGGGATTACCAGAGGTAACGTGTGTGTTTGGATGGTGTGCACGTACTGTTTGATGCCTCAAGCAGGTACAGAGCCTTGTTTGCTTTGATGATTCTGAGTGAACCCTCATCTTAAAAACACAGATGGCACAGCCTTTTCTTACTGGTATGAACAGCAAGGTGATGAGGACGTCCTTCTTGCTGCTATTGGTCTTCCTGATGATCCCAAAGCTAGGGATGGATGGATGGCAGGATAGAGAACCATTTCCTTCCAGACATTCCCAGTTTTCTGCCTTGCCTGGGGCTGGCGCTGGGAGCTGGTTGGAGGAAGGGTGGTCTCTGCTGTGTGTTGTGTGGACTGTCCCGTGATGGAGCCGTGTCCATCAGGCCTGGCAGGGGTTGCTCCCACCGCCCGTGTCAGCACAGCTCTCACACATGTATTGTGGTGTCTGTTCTCCTCCTCTGTGGTCACTGTGCTTTCCAGAATCTGACCATGAGCTTCAGGACCGGCTGCTGTGGGTGCTGCAGTCCCTGGATCAGCCTTGGTCTCTGTTGTCTCATGCACAGTTTTGTCTCTGTTTAACAGCCTGTTATAAAGGGGTTCAAGTGTGTAAGTGAAATGAATGTAATTATTCAGGTTTTTCAGTTGAACAATAGCACTTTGGGTTACAGCTTAACAGAACTGAACATGTATAATGTTTTTTTTCCACCTGCACTTGAATTTGAAACAAAAGTTGCAAGGGGATTGCAGTAATTTGATTTATTTATTTTAAAAAAGAGACCTTTGTAACAGAATTGCCTGGACTTTTAGAGTAAAAATAATTTTGAACCCAAAATTTCTATTACTACCTCAGTAAGTATAAAATGTTACTTTTTTTTTTGACAGTAATACTGCTCCTTAATATTTGCTAATTCCTCTCACATTGTCATACCCAAGGGACAGAATTTAGAAAAGTTGTTTTCCTGAGTTAACATGCCTTAATAAACGATATTGTGTTCTTACTTAATGATGTCTTATCAAATGGCCTCAATGTCTTTAAAGCTGGCTTCAGTCGTGCTGGGGGATCTGGAGGAGCGACCAGGGAAATTCCAGGATTGCTTGACAGGGGCACCGTGTGGGATAGGAACTGCATAGGCAATGTCCTGGAAGAGGCCATGAACTGCTTTGCCGAGATGCAGAGGCAGACAGAGGAGAAATTCCGCATGTGGATAGAAAAGCTAACCCGTCTTGACACGGATGAAGAGAGCAAGCAACAACTGGAGCCCAGGGAACCTAAAATTCAACTAGTTGGCCAAAGAATTCCCCCTACCACACAGTCAGGGGCTCTCATGCAGATGCCTGATAGCCAAGTACTTCCTCAGCAGTCGTTTAATTCTTACGTGGGCTGTCAGAATGTTGATGCTACTCTCGAGTTCCCAGTGACTTTAAACAACAATTTTCCACCTACCTTTCCAGAGAATGGGAATCTTGCAGAGCCTGATCTGAATCAATCATAAACTTAAGGGGAAAAAAACAAATCAGATCTTTGCAATCTTGATGTTATTTTTGGATTATGCTGAAAAATGAGGCTTGCTTTTCTCTTTGTATATGTTTGTTTTCTCTTTTGGGTTTTACTGCCATGATATTGTTTCGGGTTTTTTTATTTTTTTTTTAATTTATAGAGAGTATATATAGCTTAGAAAAAAAATAAATCACAATATACCCACATGCATGTGCCAGCACACACATATAAACATCTTTAAAGTTGTTGGGGGGGAACCACCCTAAGCTTTCATCACCAAACTTGGGAAAATAGAATCCTTGTTCAGATACCCCAAAAGCAGTAGAGCTGTCTTTGCTACAATAGGAGCATCCAGGGTATTCATCCAGATGCCCTTTTATGCATGTTATGGCATTTATATAAGGAAATAAGTTTTATATTTAAGGAGAGATCCATACTAGATACAGACCCATGACTTTTACTTAAGTCTCTGTTTACTCCCAAGTTTTGCATCTTGAACACTTTTTTTTTTTTCTTCTTTCTTTTTAGGCAGGAGTAATAAATAAGGTTACCCTAAATATTTAGCTTATATATATATAACAGCTGTGCACAGTGGACTTTCACTTTTTGTGTCCCATTTAGTAGTTCATTTTCTGTCCAGAGTTTTTATCAGTGTCACTGCTGTGTTGCACATGGCATGTTTATGGATGCAGCTGTCTTATTCTGTGTGCACAAATGGCACATGTATATATACATATGTGTGTGTGTGTGTGTGTTTGGTTTGGGTGGAAGTCATCTCCACTAATTCCAGGTGTCCGGTTTGCTGTGCCCTGGATCTCCTTCTGAGTCAGTGGGAAGAGACAAGCCCCTAGTGTGGATATCTCCCAGCAGTGTCCTTCTCTGCCATGAGTTGTCTAAACCTCCCTTATCAGCAGTTTGTAAGAGATGACTTTTGGCTGGATTGAGGGACAAATCACACCGAATCTGCGTACACAAAGCACCACTGCTTCCTCCTGTACACAGGGACAAACCACATCCTTCATGCTGGGATAAAAACAGTCCTGTCTGCCCCAAGATAAGCACCAGTCAGGGGATGGGTTGAGCCTTGGCACAGGAATTTGAGGACAGTCAGATCAGTAAACACCATGGTGGTCTGAAGGACTGCTGGTCTGGGTCAGACTAAACCATGCTTGAATGCCACTGAAATCATTATTTACTTGTGATGGGGAATGCCAGAGCATTAGTTTCATTTAAATAATACAAGAATTTGCTGTTGTGTGGATTTTTTCTTTTAATACGAATAGTTATCCTGAATAGATAGGCTTTAAACTGTGATGTTTAAAATAGGATTAATTTAAACTATATATTAGAAGTCTCTATTTAAGTCTTACTCTTATTGCTACCACACAGGGATTTTTTGGTCACCTCTGCATTAAGGCCTTTCTTCATGGGAAGTAACTTCTCTGTAGCTACCAAAAAAAATATATATATATTTATCATCAGGTAGAACTTGATAAAAGTTTTTAATGCAAATTAAAATCAAAATTCTTACAATGGAAATTGAAAGTTTGCATAGACATAGTTTAAGTAAAGAGAACACTACTGCAGGTCTCCTTTGGCTCTGTTGCTTTGCTGTTTAAACCACTGTTGCTTTTTCCCTAGTTATTTTAGTGTAATTTCTTCCTGTTGGAAGTAACCACACTGCCTTCTGTAGATCTGCCTTTTTTTTTCCCCTCCCTGAAGTCCATGGAGTTTTTCCATCATTTTATGTGGCAGTTTGGATCAAACCTGCAACAGGAACTCAAGAAACTTTTTGTTATCAGCATAATACTACCACTGTTGTTTTAACATTATTCTTGCCATAGGCTTACTTTTTTTGCTTTTTAAATATGTGATGCCTTCATTAAGAATAAGAAAAATTAGGTTAGAGAGCTGTGTTATTTTCAGAGTAACTGTTTGAAAGACTATGCAGGAGATAATTTTTAAGTAGAGATAAATTCTTTCCAGATGACCTTCATGCATAATTTTGATACAAAGATTTTGATATGAACTTGTTAGAAAACTCCTTCGTCTGAAATTGTGTGCATTTCAGGTAAAAGTTAAAAGAGTTGTTCTGTTTGATTGCAATTTAGTCAACTTGTCCTCATCTGTTCAAAATGTAAGATCCTTCGGGGAATAGTATTTGCTGATATAAAATAACCACCAAAATGGATCCTTCTGGTGTTCATAGATTTGAAATATACATGTATATACATTTAAATATCTTTATGATGATGGTAAGGGCAGCAATTTTAAAGCATGACAACTTCATAAATCTTCCCCTGCATGCAGAAGCAGCTTTTTGCAGTGACTGGTTTCTTTTAATGTATATGTCTGTAAGCATGTCCTTAACCTTTTTTGTAAAATAATATATAAGGAGCAACTAGGTATTTCAGAAAAAACTGTGTAAGGAGTTCAGCTGAACTTGTTTATCTCTTGGACTGATACACCTCTACATACAGATCTCATAAATGGATAGTAACTTCATTAGAGATGGAGCAAGTGAAATTTCTGCCAGTCTTCAATGTCTTAGTCAGGTAGTCTTTAAAAAAGGGGAAAAAACAAAACTAAAACAAACAAAAATCCAAAACTGAAATAATTCAGTGGCAGGCAAAAAATTAAAACCTTTTATTTTTATCCATCACTGTTAATTGTTATTTTCAATGCAAGCATCTGTGCACATTAAAGTACAAGCAGAGGGTGACAGAAGTTGAGCATACAGACTTTAAAGCTGTACTCTTTCTAGGATAAAATTATCTCAAGGCACCCAGAAGACTGAGAGAATAGTTCATATTAGGTATAATTTTAATTTAATTTCCCCACAAAAGCTGCCTAGTGTTCAAAACAAGATCAGTGGTTGTTAATTGTTTTGTGATTGGTAACTATTCTTTGGTCACTCTTTCCACTTGGCTCAAAACTGGGGTCAAATCTTCAGCTTTGCCATAAATGACCTCCTTTGAAATGAAAAGTGTTTGTTGATTTACACAGCTGGATATCTGCTCCATGAGCTGGTTTTCCACATGAGGAAATATGTTTGGCCTGTTGTTCAGGTGTGATATAACCTACCTGATGGAGGATTTGGCAGCCTGTGCCACTGAACAGGACCATTTCTCTTCTACCTGTGTATTTTGAATGTGAGGGATTCAGAAACCAACCTTCAGATACCAACACTAGTGACGAGTCTCTGTTTTAAGTGTGTGTGATAGCCTTTGGCATCTCTCTGAGAAAACAGGTCCACAATAAGTAGTTTCAGATTTATTTTGTTTTTCAGCCTCCTGGGGATATTTCTACTACATTATATGGCTGCCGTTAAATTTGTCATGATTTCCATTACAAGCTCTTATTTTCAAAGGGCTTTGACTAGAAACTTTCAGGGAGTTAAAATTTCTTCAGCTGAAATTTTGACAAAATTTTTTAATCTTAGCCATTTCGTGTTTCATGAAAAGCTGACTTAATTTAAGACTATTTTAGGATTATTGCAAGGAAACTCCTCTACTTTCCAACCTAGAGTTACATTTTGAATGTATGTTTATGCTCACATCTCATCAAATTACCTCAAAACCACCAAATTTGACAAGTAGAGGAGAAATCTCAGTAGGAGTTTTGCACAGACGTGTAGCACCACAGATGATAATTTAGAGTTTCTCTAATTACCTTGGGTTTAATACCTCAGAATGGTGTAACGAAACATTCTGGTTCCTTTAAAGAATTTTACTTATGGTTTGAGAAAGTCACATGCATCAAATTAGCTGGTGCAGGCTGGTGTAATTCCAGGGGTGATGGTGCCGGTGTAAACCTAACTGGCCTGTTCATAGAACCATGGAATGGTTGGGGTTGGAAAGAACCCTAAGGCTCGTCCAGTTCCACCCCCCTGCCATGGGCAGGGACTCCTTCCACTGGACCAGGTTGCTCCAGCCTGGCCTTGGACACTTCCAGGGGTAGAGCAGCTCCTGTATTGTGATTTTAAACATTGTGTTGTATGTTTTTGATGTGGCTGTTCCAGCACAGGAGCAGTGGGACACCTGTGTGACCCCTGTATGGGATGTAGCAGCAGGTAAAATAAGTAGTCTTTTTATAAATGCTCAGTTTAATGTCAAACTGACACTTCAGTAAACAAAAAAAAAAAAGGGTTTCCTTCTAGAATTGGTCCCTTTTTAGGAGTCCTTGGAAGTCCAGGGCCCTAAGTGTGCAATGCTTTTACAGCCTTGGCTGCAGGTTCTTCCCCAGGAATTTGTGCTGCTTCCCTCCCTCCAGTGGGGTTTGCTAAGGAAGGATTTTAGGAAACTTCACCCGTTACACATTGATTTTTCTGAGGATTTGGGGTTCTGCTTCGCATAAAACATTGAGTGGTCAGGCTTTATTTAGGAAAGAAATTAACACACAACATAAACCAAATTCAAATTAAGGCAGGGAAACTTTTTTCAGTTCTTTCTATTGCAAAAATAACTGAGCAGGGAAAAAAAAGACAAAATGTAAAACTGTCAGTGTCATTTTTAACAGTATTAGGACAAAATAATTCAGGCAGAAATACACATCCCTATTTTTTTAAGTTCATTGTCTTTTAGGGTTTGTTCAGGATTGTTATGTTGTTTTATCTGAGCTGCTAGAGTTAAGACTGGAAAACTAATCTTCAATAAAACAGGATTATATTTGGCAGTTGTGTTACAAATTGAAATTTATTTATTATTGCTGGTTTCTCGTGTTAGTATATTTTATTTCTTCCTCTATCCACATACTGTAAATTTCTTTTGAATAATATTTCAAGGGCATTAAGAAATTAAATCCTAGCCCCCCTGATATTAGTAGTCATTTTCTACTGGTTTTAATTGGGTTAGTATTTCATCTCATTAAAAATTGAACTTACTCTGCAGTTTTTGACCAGAAAAATCCTTCAGCTGATCTTAGGAGGGGTCTTTACCTGGTGAGGGTGTGTGATTCAGGCCAGTTGAGTAGATGCTTTTAAAGTAATTGGGGTCTGCACTGTGACTGCTGCAGTTACACGTGGAAGCATCGGAACAAATGCACTGTGTGATTTCTACTGTAGAAGCCAAAATGTGTGGGCTGATGGATAGAGATGGACAGGACCTTGTGAAACTTGGAGCTGGAAATGGGTCTCTCAGAAATGTTGCTGGTCTCGTGGTTTTTGGTCAGCAAAGCAGAGGCAGATGGAAAACAGGCTTATGAAGGGAGAAGAGATTTCAGTACAGACTGATGGACCATCAGAAAGCTGTGTCAGCCCTCCCATGGGAAAGTGCAGTTTGTACTCGCAAAAATGTTATATTTTCTGGAGGAGTGCTTGCTTGCTGCCTTTTCCTGATGTCAGTTGTGTTTACACGGGTTGTTATTTGGGGTTTTTTTAGCTGCCTTAGCTGTGTAAGGGTGTGATGGTTTCCAAAACCCTCCTGAGACACTTTTGCAAGTAAAACTGAGGAAAACATCTGGCTCATATCTCTGCTACCATTAATAATGCTACCATTGTTAGGCAGCATCACAGAAAATAAATCCTATACTGAGATACAAAGTGGATGCTGCTTCCCAGGCTTTTCAATCCACAGCAGTATTCCATGTGCCTTTGCTTCACGCACAGTAAAAATGTCTTTATTATATTTATTAATAACTTGGTAAAACGAATCCAAGATATTTTCCATCTAGTCATCAAAAAGCCTGAGAAAGAATGAGTGTTGTTCAGCAAGACTTTAGTTTTTGAGATCTCTTTTCATGTGGTATGTTAAAAATTACCCAGTCTGAGACCAGATAATAATTTGATCATGTTGTTTTGACTTTATTTTATTATTATGGTTTAAAAAAAACCCCCAAACACAAAAGCTTTACTGTGTGAAATGAAAGAAAATGTGAGGAAAGTGGATTCACTGATAAAGTTCACTTTATGATTTTAGAGAGAATGTTGTTACACTACAATTGTTTTTTATTGTATTTACAATGTATTATTTGCCTAACCCTGTAAATTTTGAAATGTAACTACTGTAACCTGGAATAAATAAATAAATATAAAGAGCAATGAAGTGTTTCATGTTGCTAAACAACATAAAAAAACAGATGATCTTCCCCCACCCCTTTTAGGAATTGTTTTAGGGTTGAGATGGTTTGTGCCATTTGAACTGCACATACTTTTGGCAGCTCTGGGTCATGTTTGAATTAATACCAGGTTCGTACTGCTTATTTAAAGCAAAAAAACTGGCACTTGTATATCAGTACCTTCTGTTTGGATCAATTACTGATGTGTCTACTGTAAAGCTATTTTGGCAAGTCACTTAAGATAAATATTTTGGGGTTTGGCACACAGAATTTGTTAATTTCTATTACTGTAATGATCATATGATCTTAATATAGGTACTGAAGTCCATTCTGTGTTTTGGGTTATCTTGCAGTAAGTGGGGTTATCTCTTAAATATAAGAGCCAGATGTAACGGAGGGCATTCTTAGGTATTTTATTACTCTAAAATGTCTCATTATTCTCGTTTTTTATATGGAAATAAATGCAATTTTAGAGTACTGAGACTGAGACCATCAGTGCCTACATTCACAGTAAAGATGTTGAGGTGGGGATTGCAATTACCTCTTGTGTAGCCATTTTTAGCATTTGCACCTTTCACAAAAGCATTCCTAAGCATTATTTTTAAGCTCCCCAAAAATTCACCACTTAAAAATAGCTCAGTAATTGGAGGAGAGTGTTGTTTTCAGCAAAGCCCAGCTCCTGAGCTTGTTAGCCTTGAGCAAGCTCAGATCTCTGCCTGCCTCAGTTTCCCCCTGGGCAAATGGAGGTTAATAAACCACCTTGGAGCTCTTCCAGGTCTGCTCATGGAAACGTTTTTGTGAGAACAAGGTGCTGTAATTACTGTTTCTGTTATTGCTGTACCTCTTCTGTGTGTCTTAAAGCTTGGGGTGATGCTCTCACACCTAAACACACCTCCGTGTCCCTTCCTTGCAGAGACACTGATGACTCCAGAGGGACTTCAGACCACTGAAATTAGGCTTTTAATTTCAAAATTATTTTAGTTGGGATAGTTCTCTGGAGATTTCAGTCTTCTTCCACTCTTTGTAGAGGAAACAGTGAAGTTTAAATCCCATTCCTAAGGCAGAATGCTACCATTGTAAAGAATTAAGGATTAACAGGAGTGTGGATATTAAAACATGGTCCAGGCCACTGAGTGCTGAGATATGGGTCTGAAAAGCATGGGAGCAGGTAGCAGATGAAAAATTACTGAATATTCTGTGTTGCAAGCTTATAATGATAGCTAATGTGTGTGTACATGGGTTTTTGTGCATGTGACCTGATTCAGTTGTTCTGGGCAGAATTATTTTTGATGAGCTGTGTAAATTAAGGGAGAATTGGGCACTTGGAAACGCTGTCCCCGTGATGACCTCTGCCTCTGAATTCTTTAAAAATAAAGAAAAAGAGCAGACTCTCCCTCTCACTGTTAGCATTAAATGTCAACAGCTGTATTTTGCTGCTGGTACTTATTAACTTTCAGCCTTGCCTTTTTCAAGCGTTTATTGCTTTAGAAATGAATTAATGCTTGTCATCAGGGAAATGTATGTCTTCCAGCTACCTCGGGTTAAAAGATGCAATTTTTCTTAAGTAGATTGTTCAAATTACTGACCAGGGAACCTCATAATTGTTCTGCATTAAGTTTTGGTTCTGGCATGGTTTGTCTTGATGTCTGTTTTTTAATCTGTTGAAATCCTCTTACAGTCAGTAATTATTTGGCATGTCTCTATTGTAAAGAAAATATGATGAATTACACCTTTGGTTGTAGTTACTCCTTTTACTTTTTCAACCTCAGAGCATTTTTTCACTTTATTTCCTAGCTGAAGCCAGTTGTCCTTATTTCTTGCTACCACACGTTCACTTTGCATCACATCACTGGAGGAGCAAGTGATTAGGGAAGTATTACTTATTTCCACATTTAACTACTCCTGTCCCATCCGTGTAGCACTCAAAAAAGGCTTTTGGGAACAGAGGAGTTTTAGAAGATACATTTTTTTATATGCCTTCACTGCAACTTTCATCTGGTTGTAGTTGTCTGCAACTGATTTTATTGGGTGTTGGAGTTGATTTTTAAAAAAACACACATAAGCATTTATAGCCCATTTCTTCTTTTATAAATGTTGTGAATACGAGGATTTATTGCAGCATCATGGCCATTATCTTGTCTTTGGTTGGTCATTTACTGGTGATAGTTATGGATAAACTTGGAGTCGGGGGCCTTTCATTTCCAAATTTGATCCCGAAAGGCAAGGCTAAGGAAACCAAAACGTAGATCTGTGCTGTGATTGCTTCATAAATAGGCAGCTTGTTTGTTCCCCCCACCCTGATTGTTAAATTGGTGGCTCTTACACTGACAAATGTAACTGCACTATGTAAATTATATTGAAAATATTTTTGTCTGTTTGATGTATACTGAATTTAAGCTAAGTTATAAGGTGTGCTGTTTGGAAGTGTGGAAGATACAAGAGTGGAGCTACAGATAACAAGTTTATGCTTGTATTTCCTACTGATGAAGACTTTCACACAAGTTATTTCTATGGGTAGGTGATGAGAATATCACTCTGCATGTATATACATTTATTATACATTTTTGCATGATTATACATGTAGGAGTGGTACAATTTTGACTTGAGACTATTGGTGCCTTTTGTCTAAATAAAATTCTACTTGTGTAGACATGTCTATCTAAAAATCAAATTTCACTTCTGCTTTTGGAGATCTGAGTAAGAAGCAGGAGAAACAAAGGAACAGTCCAGAGCTCCAGAAATTTTAGATAACCTATTGAAAAAATGGTCAAATAGTCAATATTGTACTTGACCCTCGTATCTTCTGCACTCAACTGTTTATAGCTCACATTATATATGTTCACGCTGAACTCTGATGATAAGACTGAAAGAAAACATGCCTCTCATGACTCAGTCCAGTCGTAACTTCTGCATGTAATTTAATCATCAGCTGTCACAAATAATTAACTGAATTCAGCCAGCTTGATTCTGAACTTGGTATTCCATTATTTTGTAATTGCCTTTTAAAAAGACAAAGATTGCCTTTCAGTTAATTATCAGGGCTTCTGTTCCAGTCATGATCATCAGCGTTTCATGTTGCGAACAGTTTGGTCTTTAATACATTGGCATTTAACTACTCATTTATTTTTGTGGGGCTGCCTTAAGTTTGCAGTGTAGCACCATTTCATGGAATTGCTGTTTTGGAGGCAGGTCTGGTTGGAAAGGCTTTGTGAATGTCTTTGTATCTTGCTGCAAAACTGATCTTCAGTATGACTTAAGCAATATGTCACTCTTCAGTGAAATGTGCTGCTAATCACAAAATGGGCTTTTCTGGAGTTGAATTATATTTCAGGCCCCAAGCTCCTAAAACCCCCCCCCCCCGCCCCAAAAAAAAACCCCAAACCAAAAGACCCTATTTTAAAAACCTCAGGGGAACAGCTTTTCAGAGAATTAAATCTGAAACTTTTAGTTTGTGTTCTTTCTGTCTTCAGCATCCATTAACACTCCTAAAAGAAACTAATTTTTTCCTAAGAAGGCTTTTCATCTTACGAATAAGATTTCTTTAGTTGCTTTGTAACTCTGAAGGTCGTGTCTTCCTGCATACATCCCTAGTTGATGATAATTTTCTGTTTCACACCCGCCAGTATCCCACAGGCTCTCAGACCTCCCTAGGCTTAAAGGATTTCAGCAGCAAAGCTGCTGAGCTTTGGCCCAGCCTGTGCTTCTGTTGCATCATTTTTGGGGATGAAGCCTTGGCCCAGGGAAAGTTTTAATCATCTCATTTGGGGCTGGGGTACTCCAGCCACTTTGGTCCACCCTGAGTCAATAAACTGTAGCTGAGGCAAGGCATTTGAGTTAAAACACACACATCCTTCCAGAATCACATTATTTATCCATTCTCTCTGCTTCCACATTAATCTTTGTCATGAATTTGCCTGTCTTTTTTTTTTTTTTTTCTGAGCCTCTTCTGTTTCTAGCATGCTTTCCAATTACAAGTGATGTGCATTCATCACAAATAATTTAGTCGGTCCTAACAAAATAGATCAAAAATAGCTTTTTGTTACTCCTCAAGAACAGATTTCAGAATCACATGAGCAATTTTATCTCCCTTTTTCCTTCTTTATTATGGCCAAAAATGCTTGTGGTAATCATATTGCATGAAAAGCATACTTATCATTGTACATGTAGTTTTCTTTTGTGTTACTCTTGATCGTAAAAAAAAAAACAAAACAACCAACCAAAAACACCACAATTTTGAAAAATTCTCTTGCCCTTGACAGGTAAACATTATGAAAGGAAAGTTGCCTAATGTTAAATTCATTGTTACTGGATCAGTTACATGAAAAAGTTAGTTTTACTCAATCAGCCCTAAAGTAATGTAACCTGTCACTTGATTTTTGTAAAATCCTCTAGATAAGTATTTTGTCTGCCAAATTTAATATCCTGTAACTTACTATTTTTTTTTTTTTTTAAACTGGAAGTTTTATCCTTTAAAATTGTAACTGTAACATTGTCACATGGAAATGTTTTATGGGTTTATGTAAAAGACAATACACAAATAACAGACTCTGATAAAAGTTTTTCTTACACTGTGTTTTCTGTATATGCAAAGGTTAAAATACCTCTCTAATCTCAGACTGTTCACTAACTGAAGTTTAACGATTCATATAGTTTATCACTCTAAAGTATAAGAGCTCCAAATAGGATATTGCATTAATCCTTAAGCAATTTATTTGTACTTACAGAGGTGTATTTCACACTTCAAAACCCATGTTGCTTTTCTCTCCTACAGATGGACCCCCTGTTGTGGTTCACTATGATATATCAGACACAAACTCAGACCCTGAAGTGGTAAATGTGGACAATCTGTTGGCAGCTGCAGTAGTTCAAGAGCACAATAATTCTTTAGGAAATCAAGACTCAGGATCTACCTGGAGAACCAGAGGGCTGCTGGATGAAATGAGTGCTGATACAGGTTTGTTTTAAGTTCTCTTCCTCTGACATTTGTTCCTGCATTGCAGTTGGTGTCTCTCCCTTTCTTGCTCTCAGTGTTTTTATAGTTTATACAGCTGTAGAAGCTCCCTATGTGGATTTTGTGAGAAAACAGGACAGGTGCTTATTAAAAAGTTCTGACATTGATTCCAAAGTAAAACTGATAAAAACTGACAAAAGATTCCCGCAGTGTATTTTTGCACTAATTTTCTTATTTTTTTCCCTTCTTTTCCCACTAATTACTATTGGGAAATTAGTTCTGTGGTCTTGTTGGTTTTCCTCTTAAATGAAAGTAAGCTAAACTTGTTACTGGATGATTGTGATGACCCATGCCACCACCTAGTCAACTGGTCATAATCTCATTGTAAATATCCGAATTGTCTGTGTATGTCTTTTATTTTTGTTTGGCTCTTTATATCTTTAAAATACAACATTTAATTATTCCCGTAATCCATCTGCACTTCCAACATCCCTTAGAAAATTGGAGAGCCCAGCATCTGGTAAAGATGAAGGGTGAAAAGATGCTGGTAGGTGGGCTCAGCATCTAGAGACAGCAAAGAAATTCCCCTCAGGAAAGCAAGAGCAGGAATACTGTGAAAGAATTCAGAGTTGTTCATGTAACTCATACAAATTGTTTAGTTTCCCTTAAGGGTTTGTAACTCTTCACTATCAAAAGAGTTAAAAAACAACATGAAATGCTGCTTTGTTTTTGATGCTCACAGGGAAAATTTCCTATTGAGCCCATCCCACAGCACTGTATGCCAAAACACTGCCTTCCTTTCCACTTGTTATTTCAATACATATAATAATGTTGAAATTTTTAGCTGGACAGGACACATCTTCCCTGCTGTGTTGGGCACAGCAGTGCTGTGTTTTGTCCTGAGTTTTCCAATCATATCCTGCCACAGGGCATCCATGCTGGGAACGTCGTGGTGGCTCTGAGATACTTTTCACTGTCTATAAGGCTTAAAAGAAATACAAGGCTTTCTTAAAGAGGTATTCCATTACTGTGGAGTTGACAAGCCCATGATTTCAATATGAGAGCTTCTGTGCATTGTTTTCACTGATGAATGTAGTTCCAGCCTTTTTGAAGCTCACCTGTGTTTTCCAAGCTCACTGGTATTTTTTTGCAGGATAGCTGCTGACTGGTAGCTATTTGACCACTAAAATACCCTGTCCTTTATTAAGTGATTCCTAAAACAATTAGAACACCTGAAATCACCTCTGTTATATAGCACTGATGGATTAGTACTTCAAATGAGCATAAGGAAATAAAAAGAAATGTTTCTTACCAAGTTTTCTTCCACTTCCCACTTAAAATGCTGCAGACACAAATTTTTCTTCCTTCCTCCACCTGCATCCAAGGGGACTTGCAAGGAAGAGGTTGGTAAGAGAACTAGAAAACTTCAAGAGACTTCTTCATCCTTGGCCCTTTGGGAACATGTTCACATGGCTTTGGTCCTGGTGCTGTGGTGTCAGCAGCTGAGAGGATGAATCTCTGTTCCTTCTGCACGCACCTTGCCCCAGAGCAGCCTCAGTACACATCTGACTGCACCTTTGTCAGTACTGGCCTTTTCCCACCATGTCTAGGGTTGCACACTGGGAAAGCATAATTTTCAGATCTTGCATCTTGCTCACAAATTTAATCTCCAGTCAGCATCTAGTTTAGCAGACATTAAAGAATGTGTTCCCATGGGAAAACAACGACATGAGCTCTATCTAAGCGAAATATCTTACTGTGCTGTCGCATTTTTGTGCAAGGGTAAATATTTGGGGCTGTTTTGCAAGCCCTGATGTTGTGGGGCAAGCAAAGCATCACTTTGAGCGTCATTTGTGCAAAGAAATTAACAGTGTAGGCATGTAATTAGGTATGAAATTTGTATGGCCAGAGGCTGTAAATCTGTCTGTGTGCTGTAATCCTGATTTACACTGAGTTACTCTTGCAATACTCTGCTAATCTTGATTTTACTACTTCTGATTATCTTTTTGTTGTCTGAACTTAAAACTACGGTAATATATGGAAGCTCTTTTGGTACTCCAGTTTATACTTCTGGAGGTTCTTTTGAGGGCTGTTTAAGAGCTGTTCTGCTTTCCCTCTCTGTTGGAAATTACCCTATCTGGAAAAAGGTGCAGAAGGGTCATATGGCATGGATACAAGATATTACAGCATCCAGTTCCACTCCCTGCCAGGGCAGGGACACCTTCCATTATCCCAGGTTGCCCCAAGCCCCATCCAATCTGGCCTTGAACACTTTGAGGGATGGAGCAGCCACAGCTTCTCTGCCCAACCTGTGCCAGGGCCTCCCCACCCTCACAAAGAAGAATTTCTTCCCAATATCCCATCTAAAACTGCCTTCTGTCAGTTTGGAGCCACCATCACATCAATCAAAACCTCTGAGCACTTCCGTTCCATGTTTTACAGTCTGTCCAGCCACTTCTAATAAAGAAATTCCTATGACCCATTTTTGGGCTTTCTGACAGTCAGTGTGATATTTGCCAAGAAACTTTCAGGTGAACTATAAAGATAGAAAAAGTCTGCCTGGGCTACTAATTCATTTTCAGTTCAGCTGACAGGTATTTTTTGTCTTGTGGAAATTCCTCCTTTGGGTACATGGCAGCACATGGGTTTCCTTTCCTCACTAATCCTGATCAGGTGTTGCCCCATGGGTCTTGGCTCTCCAAAAACTGAACCTACAGCATGGTCTCTGCCCCTACAAGAAAGGTGGACAGAGGCTATTTACAGGAGCATAGAGTGACAGGACAGGGGGAATGGCTTTGACTGGCACAGAGGGCAGAGTTGGATGGGATACTGGGAAGGACCTCTTGGCTGTGAGGGTGGGCAGGCCCTGGCCCAGGTTGGGCAGAGAAGCTGTGGGTGCCCCTGGATCCCTGGAAGTGTCCAAGACCAGGTTGGATGGGACTTGGAGCCACCTGGGCTAAGGGGAGGTGTGCCTGCCCATGGCAGGGGGTGGAATGAGATGGGCTTTAAGGTCCCTTCCAACACAAACCATTCTGGGATTCTGTGACAGGAGCTCACCTTCAGTATGTCAAAGGACCAGAGCTCCTCAGAGAACAGTTTTCAGCTCCAGGCAGGTAAGAGATGGAGATTCTCCAGACAAAATCCTGGCAGACCATGAGACGTGGGAATACCAGCCTGTAGAAACACCCCCATTTCTGCACTTTACCTGACCAGTATCCCAAATTCCCCTCCCTAAGAGAAGTCCCTGAAGTCATGAATCACAGGCCCAGGGTGGGATTCTTGGGGGTGTCCCATGTTGGGCCAGGAGTGGGACTTTGATGATCCTTGTGGGTCCCTTCCAACACTGGATACCCTGTGGTTCTGTGATGCAACATCCAATCACTGTATGTCAGTACATGTCCACAAACAGTGTCTGACCCAGGAAAAGCCAGGGGCATGGCAGGAATCCATCTCTGGAAGTGTCCAAGGCCAGGTTGGATGGAGCTGGAGCAACCTGGGATAGTGGAAGGTATTTCTGCCCATGGCAGGGAGTTGGAACCTGGATGAGCTTTATGATCCCTTCCAACCCAAACCATTCTGTGATTCTATTTGCATGTTTTCCAAGTGCTTTGAGCAGTCATTAGAAGGTTTCCCTGGCACTTGTTTCAAGTTTCATTTCTTCTTTCTGTGTCCTCTTTATCTGCCTGGGGGTATAATCGGTTCTGCATGTTCGCACACCGTTGAAATCGTGAGCATCATTATTGCTCGCTCCTCCTCTTGTCTTTGAGGAGGTGTCCTCTCAAACTAGATACACATATTCACCCTCTCTCAAATCTCCTGCCTGACAAATTATTCTTCCCCTGTGTAATACACCTGAGCAAGTGGTTTCTAAGAAGTTGGTAGTGTCACTTGCTTCAGGGCTGCCCAGCATGTCCCAAGCTAATGATAAAAGAGAGGCAGTAGAATTAATTGTTTCCTTTATTTCCTTTAAAAAAAAAAGAGAATTTATATCTTTTCATTAATTAATTTAAAAAAAAATCTATTTCCTGTGAAGGAAATAATAATTTTGGCTACTTTGTGTTTTCCATGCAAGTATTATTTAATAAGACTCAACACAGCTTCACTAATTTAGGTGCAGAACCTTCTTAGTGGTACTTGGCAGAAAAGACAAAAACCTGCCACACTTGCTGTATTTAGAGAGAGCTTGTTAGCAGTTTGACAGATGAACTGAATAGCATGGAGGAACTGTAATAAAAAAATACTGTTGTATATGGGACTTACGAAAAACAGATTTTTTGCAAGTATTTGTAATAATGTTAGAGCAGATGTGTGAAGTAGCACAGCTAGAAACTGATGGGTTTGCTCTGTGTTTTCTTTTACCAGCTTCCCCTGGTTTTCTGTTTAAAGAAAAGAAATGAATTTTCCTTCATGTGTGTGATATTTTTGTGTCTATCCTGTAGGCTGTGCTTTCCACAGCATCCTTGAGTTTGATTAGATTGTTTTGTATGTCTGAGTCAAAGGGGTTTTTTAGGCACAGTCTAAATTGTTGTTGTAAAATTGCAGCTGGAAATTCTAATTGCATCAAGAACAGTTGGTCTTTGTTCACATTTGTATCATAATACCATCACTGGAGCTACTGACACTGGCTAAATTCAGTGGTTATCTTCGACCAGGTAAACTGGGGGTCAAATAATTTGATCTAAGATGTTCCAATCTCAGTGTTTCAATCCCTTTTTTTTGTTTGTTTTTTGCTGTAAGGTTGGGAAACTCTTTTTCCAGTGATTTCTGAGCTGTGTAAACTGTTAAACATTGGCTGTATTTCCATTTTCCCCATCCATAGGTGGTTTGGATCCAGGCTTCCTTGCAGGTGACAAAACATCTTCTGGTAATGCCCAGGCCAATGAAGAAATTAATATCACCTCTTCTGATAGCGAAGTAGAGATTGTTGGAGTTCAGGAGCATGGCAGGTATGAATTGTTTTTTTTTTTTTTCTCTAATATTTATTTTCATGCCCAAAAAGTAGCAAACATTGCACTTGTTTTTCTGTTCTGCTGGTCACAGTGGTGTCAGGATGTGTTTTTCTTTAGAACATGACCAACTTGATAAGTATTCGGATTAAAATTTGATATCAAACATTAACTGGCTAAAGATATGTAGTACTTAAATACCAAGTATCGAGATACCAAGTGCACATTCATCAGGAATTTGGTGTGAATATGCAGATAAATAAAAATATTAATGTGGCTTCTTGTTTCCTTTCAAAATACTAAGTTTTTTATCAGCTTCAACTTCAATTAGTCAGTGAGTAGTTGTAAAAATAATATAGGTTTTTTGATGGCCAATGTCATAAGATAGCCGCTTTAAAATTAAAAAGCAGATCATTTTGAGTCTTGGTTTTATTTCAAGATACAGGAGAGTTCAAATCCCCAGAGCAGATGAGGATGAGGTTGCCGGAGGTTTCTCTCAAACTCAGGTAGAAACCTGTCCAGCTGTGCTTCAGCTGTCATTCTTGATAGGCATTTTATGATGTTACTCTTACTTTTTAAGTCTTTGATCTTTCCTTGGCTTCAAATATTATGAAGCACTTGAACAAGACTGGCCTTCCCATTTAGTATGGAGTGTGAATTTGGTGGAATAAAAGCAAGTTAAAACTTACACAAACCAGTCTGCTGCCTGGTGGATTCTTGGAGGCAGAAGTGGGGGATGAGGGACAAGGAACTTAGCTGGGACAAGAAACAGAGCTGTCCCTTGATGTCCCTTCACAGTATCTTTCTTGAGGAAAGAAGAAGGAGGGTGTGCAGGATCCAATTGGATGCAGGAAATTTAAGGATAGTGTGGACACAGCCCTGTGCTGTTGGGTATGAAAAAAAGGAAATTCTCAGGTCCCAAAGGCAAAGAGGGATTTAGTCTTTGCTTGTAGAACAGTGAAGGTCCTTGCATGGCCAACTCTTTTGGAAGACACTAATTTCTTGGGCTGTTACCCAGCAGACCCAGGGCTTGGAGGATCTTTGTGCTCATGAGAAGGGGTGTGGACTGGCCCCCAGCACTGGCTGGTGTAAATCTGGCGCTGTGCACAGCCCACCCTGCTGCTGCAGCCCCCTGTTTGAAAGCCTCCCATGCTGCTGCCCCAGTAACACCATGTGCAGGAATGGAAAGAACAGCATGCAGAGCTGCTGCTTAAAATGAGTTGTAGTAGATGTGGACTGAAGTAATTCCAGCATGTTGTCCTAAAAGCACAATTGTGTGCTTTCCTTTGTTCCTGTAACCATCTCCCATCTCTCACAGACCAGTGTTCACTGGCCCCGCTGAATTCTCACACGTTTCAGTTCCTTGAATCCTATTTAGAGTTTTATTTCTCTTGCAGGTCTAGGCTTGCAGTTATGAAGTATTGATGGGCTTCTGACAGGGTTGTCGTTTGGACAAGGTTTAGGTTTTTGATCAGTATTTTTTGCATGCTTAGTTAGTGTGGTGTTTGGGTTCTGTTCTTTTGCTGTTTTTTATCGTGCACCATATTCCATGTTGTTGTTGGGCTGGTGTGAGTTGTGACACCCTGGAGTTTGTCATCATTTGTAGTTTTTCAGACTGTTAGTGAATTGGTGCTGTTTCTCATCATTGGAATATTACTTGGCATCTACATAGAACACCAAGTCATATTTTTCAATTTGTTTGATTTTTTTCCAGTAGATTTTATTTTTTAATCACGCATGTGTATAAAACAGGTTTCCTCTGTTTTTTCCTAGGTGTTTTTTTTTCACTCCTCCCATTTTTTTTTTGTTGCCTTTACTTGGTATCTTCCCTTAGCTGCAGATTGGAAGCATGTTCCCTGAGCTTGTGTTTGACAGAACATTTTGCTGTTGGCTGCTTGCATCACTTGTTTGAGGATAAACACTTATTTTTGTGAGATATCATTTCTACGAGATAACTTATAGCTTGGATTTTGTCATCTTCAGGAGGAAAAGTTAGTTTTAGCTTTGCCTAAGCATTGAGGACTTTCCTCAGAATGATGGATCATAGTCCTGAGGCCAAACATCATCTTTAATTTGCTTTGTCTCCAATCTTTTCTTGCCAGTTGTTCTTAGAAGTATTTCTTCTTAAGAAAGCTTTAAAAGAAAGAAACCCCATACATTTGATGGAGTTCCAGTCTCTTACTGCTAACTCTTTGTTAAGTATGTATTTTTATGACTGGAGAACTAATAAAAAAGCCATTCTGAATAGCACATCTAAAACTAAACAGCATGCCTGAGAAGGCAGTGAGACATTTATATGCAGAGAAGTTACAGGTCAGAGAATGAGATTTTTCATTCTACTTCACGAAACTCCAACCAAGACCAAGAGAGCTGAGCATAAACTGAGTAGTTTTGGAGAAGACAAACAGCGTGACTTTAAATTAGACTAAATAAAATGTAAATGTCAGAGATATTTGATCAGTGCAGAAAATTAAGAGTTCCTGAAATGCACAAAGAAATGGGAAAAGGTTACCCCAGCAGCCAGACCACCTCATATTTATCTGTGCAGCCAGGAGCAGCTACAGCCACCATCAGAGCTCACAAGAGCAAACCAATTTTTGGAGCACTAGGCATTGAGTTTTACTAGTGCCTGTGTAAGATTTACAGCTGAAAGTGGAGTGACCATCATAAAGCCTCCTGTAAATTCTTGTCATCACTTCATCAGGTAGCAAAATGAGTCTATGTTTCATTATGCTTTTCTTTTTTTCTAATTACTATTAACTTGTGCTTTGTTTGTCACATATCTACTGTGAATATAATAGGTAAAAATACTGTGTAAATAAGTACCTATGTACCTTGCCTCAACAAGACACTTGAGCCTGTTTGTATCTTTAAATACACGATTTAATCACTGAAAGCATAAATGTTTTTGCTGAAATGGGGCTGTGCTGTTGTCAGTGAGCATTTCTCAGCATGTTTGCAATTTTTACTTAAAAAGACCAGAAATCAGACATAATGTAGTTAACAAGGCTTCTTTTGCAATTATTGTGATTAAAATATCGTTACCTCCTCATTTTAAAACATAGCTTTGATTTAATAGATCAAGATAGCTTTTCTTTTTGTCTCATGCAGCCTCACTTCACATATTTCTATTTTTCAAAGTCCAGTGGGTAAAGCTGCCAGCAGGACACTGTGCTTCTGAGTTACGGTACTGCATGTGGTGGGTCCAGCTTCTTCAGGATGCTTGGGATCCATGCACATGTTTTTAAAGGATTATCACTTTGCTCCTACTGGCAGAACACATTTCTTATAAATAATTTAATCCCCACTCCCTGAGTTTAAATTTAGTCTCACCTTTGTTGTCTGAGTATTTAGGATGTCACGGACTCTATAAATGGAAAGTCCATGAGGGCAGTTGGGAGAGGGACATGTTAACCAGATGCCTGAGTGGTAAAACACTTCATCTGGGACTCTGGAGAATGAATTCAGTAGTGGCACCAGTCCATCCCTGTTTTGCCTTGCTGCAGGTGTGTGCATCCCAGGGGAGGTGTGATCCAGAGCGTGTCCTCCTGGAAGCACGGCTCACCGTACATCAGCACTGAGCAAACAGAGTCATGGACCGCAGTGGCTCCCCAGCAGAACTGGCCCTCACCCACAGAAGTCGTGGACCTCACTCTGGATGAGGACACCAGGCGCAAATTCCTGCTGTAATCCAGTGTCACCGTGTCCCTGTCCCGTCCCCTCCTCCCCTTTGTGGCACAGAAGTTCACGATTAAACCTTCAGCTTCAGAGGTGCCCCATTCTTGGCCCTCTGAAATGCAAACCCACGGTGTTTTTCATGTCCTTAAGAATGTAGTATTATTTCAGTATCACTTAAAGTGGTTTTTTGCCTTCTCAAAGGGGATTTCTCACAAAATTAACAGCACCAAATTTAAAACTCATCTACAGTTACTAACGTGTGTGTGTGTTAATCTGAAGAAATAACTGTGTGCAAATTTGCATCCTCCCACCTGTCCCCACCTCCAACTCCAGAACATTTTTAATTTATCAGTATATTGAGTTTGTTAGTAGAATTTAGTGTGTTGCTGTGTGAGCATCTTTGAGAAATGCTGTGTCCTCACTGATTTCAGTGGAACTGGGGTTATTCAACACTTAAGAAATTTGGGCCAAGGGTGTTTGCAACCAAGGTGATTTGGTTATGTTACCAGCAGGAGGCACTGTCTTCAATGCAAACGGCCCATAACATTATGCACTGAACAGCTTTTAATTAAAGCATTTTTATTTTCAATGTAATTTATAGTTTATCCTCTTCAGTGCTGAGTCTTTTGTCTACTTGACTACTATGTTTCACTGATCATTTCCCACAGCTTGATATGGCTAAAATAGTAATCGTAGTGACTTAGTAGCAGCTGATTATTGCAGAAGCACAGGAAAAGGTAATAAAAAGGCCCAGCATCACTCTCCTTTTTAATTATAGCTGAACTTTTTTACCTTTATCCAAGTCCTGCCTGGAGGAGATGGAGAAAAGACACATTTTGCTCATAGTCCTCATTTCTCCTGTTGCTTATTTGTCTCATTCACCACCCCAAAAAATCCCAAGCCGATTCCAAAGTCCCTGTCTGGCAAAGCACTTCGGCAGCTGCCAGGTGTTCAGCTGGGACTGCTCCCAGAAACTCATGGGGCCGCTCAAGTGCTTAAAACTCTGTCCTAAAAGATGTTGCAGGATCAGGATCAGAACCTAAGGTTGTGATTTTTATTATATTTTTTTTTTAATTAACAATCTGCACCCTGCAGGGTTTCAACATAAATGGCTTTAGATCATGTTTCCTGTGCTAGATTTAAAAATCGTTTTTAGAGCATGAATCATGAAACATTTTCTACCAGAATATTTACAGAAATTAGTGGAACCAAAGATTAGACTTTTAAGAAGATGATATTATTCACTTTAAATGTCTGTTGTGCAATTAAGATGTTCCTTCATATTCCAGATGTTTCTAGTGGGAATTTTGTACAGCTTCAGATTTTTTACCATTTAAGGCTGATCAGGGGTGGTCAGGACATGGGAAGTTCTGCTTTCCTTTCATGTTGGCTGGTTTTGAAATTGATTTGGCTTCAAATAATTCTACCTGTNAAAAAAAGGTGAAAATTAAACCCCTATGTTGTCACATGGAGGAAAAACAGCCCAGCAGTGGAGTATAGTTAGTAAAAAACATCTCTTTTTTCCCATAAGCAGAACAGTTTGGACTGCACTTTACAGGACAACTAGGTAAGGGATTGATACTCCAATTCCCAGCTGTCTAAAACATCAAACATGAGTGTGTTGCATGGCCAGAAAAATGTATGTGGTGCTTCTAGTGACAGATTTCTTTTTCTGGGGGTGGGAAGGAGGGCGGGAGTGGAGCGTGGATGGAGCCTGCAGGCACTGCAGCAGGGAAACCCCCCACCATGCTGCTCTGCCTGCCCTTCCTCCTGGTCTTGTGTTCCCATGGGCTCACACACCTGCTGTAAAGGTAACTTTGCAGCAGTGGCCTGGGGTGGCTTCTTCTCCCTGGTCCATGGAGTCTCCTGAAGATCAGCTTTGCAGGGAGCTGCAGGGACCCATTTGCAGCCCTTCTGTGAAAAATGCAAACTAACTCTTCTGTTTCTCAGTTTGTATATGATGTGACTTCCATGTATATATAAAAACAACTGTGTCCTAACCAAACTTCCTCCAACTGTGCACTGTGTTTGTTTAAACAATTCATGTATTGTAGTCCGATGCAGGTTTTCTTTTATTTAAAACACTACATATTTTCTCCTATTCTTAACAGATTTCAAAGGGTGGTGATCTGAAAAACACCATCACTGGATAGCTAAGGAAGTGGTTTGGTTTTGTTCCTCCTTCTTTTTTCCTTTAAAATTTTTTTCTTCTTTTTTTCTTTTTTCTCTTTTTTTTTTACCTTTTTTTTTTTAAAAAAAAGAGCAAAATGTGCCTAGATGGTTTTGCTCTTCTCAGCAAGAAAGATAAAAGTTAGCCATTGTATGGCTAAGAACCAATGCACATGGGACCTCGTTCAGAACCCACTGGGGTCGGTGCAGGGCTCCCCATCGACTTCAGTGTGCATTGGCTCGAGCCCTTCAGGGTTTAGTAGTTCCTGAATTGCTGGAGTGTGAACTTGGGATCTTCTATAGTGAAGACAAATCATTGCTTAGAATATAAATGTTTAAAATGTGTGACTCTAGTTTTAAAAAGTAGAAGATAAAAAATAAAAACCAAGATTCTTCTTGACACTCACTATTTAGTTCTCATGTCCCATCTAGTATTTAATGGTCTTTGGAGAAAAAAATAATAATAAAACAGAGTGTTATATATATAAATATATATATTTTTGGTGCAAGATGAGACCTTCTGTTTTTTGAAACAAGTCTGTAGCATAAAGGTTAAACTATTTTAAGACAAAATAAAATAGAGTGTATTATTTAAACAATATCAATTTGTTTGAGATTTTTGTTTTCCCCTTTCAACAAATATGCTGGAGTTTGTCACATCTCCAAAATAAATCCTTAAGATCTGGGTTACAGTTGCCCAAATACAGCACTATTCCTTGATGTAACGCATGCAGTCTTGCGTGTCTAGAATATAAAAGTGATTTCCTGACTGCAAAATCTTGCTTTTATCTCTCAGACCAGGGCAGGACCGACACTTCTCCCGATAGCTCTGACTGGGGGTGCCAGGTACCAGTTCAGGTACCAGTAACAAGTGGCTGTTGCCCATCACAGAATCCCAGAATGGTTTGGGTTGGAAGGGGCATTAAATCTCATCAAGTTCCAACCCCCTGCCATGGGCAGGGACACCTCCCACCAGCCCAGGTTGCTCCAAGCCCTGTCCAGCCTGGCCTTGGACACTTAGAGGAATCCAGGGGCAGCCACAGCTTCTCTGCCCAACCTGTGCCAGCCCCTCCCCACCCTCACACACAGCAATTCCCAATATCCCACCCATCCCTGCCCTCTGGCACTGGGAAGCCATTCCCTGTGTCCTGTCCCTCCAGGCCTTGTCCCCAGTCCCTCTCCAGCTCTCCTGGAGCCCCTTTAGGCTCTGCAAGGGGCTCTCAGGTGTCCCTGGAGCCTTCTCTGCTCCAGGTGAGCCCCCCCAGCTCTCCCAGCCTGGCTCCAGAGCAGAGGGGCTCCAGCCCTGCAGCATCTCCGGGGCCTCCTCTGGACTCTCTCCAGCAGCTCCACGTCCTCCCTGTGCTGAGGGCTCGGCAAAATCCCTTCCAAGGATGCGATTTTGGCACAAGCTCCACCTTCCCTCACACCTCAGCCCTTCACACCAGTGCATCCCCCTGTCCTGTCCTCCCAGACACGTCCTGCTGGTCAGGGATGCCAGTGAGGCACTCGAATTTCCTCACAGAGCCAAGGAGTGCTGACAGGCTCAGACCTGCTGCCACTACAGAAGGAGGTGCAGACCAGCTGTGAGGCTCTGGGCAGGTCCTCCCTGACCACGAGGAGGTGGTACCTGGCAGGACAGAGTCTGGAGAAACTGAATTACCCTGGGAAATTTACAGCCATAAATAGAGTGGAATGGGATTGTAGGTACAACTGCACAGTGCTAAACTTAGGGTCCTCCTGTCTGCCAACCTTCTCATAGGCAAAGTGAAAATGGGAATGGGGATAATAATAATAATAACAATTCAGTACCTTTCCAGTGTTTTCCATGTTTTTATCACTTGAGGAAGCTCCCACTGCAAATGAGGAAGACCATTAATCCATGTATTTTAAATACCAGTATGGATAATGAGAGTGATGCAAGTCTGTTTTCAGCTCCACTGAGTCCATGGTGTTTGTGAAGCCTGAAAATACAAATTCTGGGTCAGGTGGTGGTTGTGGAAACCAGACTTGGGTGTTTTTTCATATGTATTAGCAGCTGAGGGAGAATAGTGTGTGGAGTTTGGTGCAGATGTTGGAAGAGGGCAGATGATCTATCCCTGAATCTGTTTCTCCATCACCAAGTCACACGCGAAGCCTTCAGACTTCAAGATACATGGAATGGAAAGCTTAAAATACCTCCTGTGTCTCTTGGCACCTCTTTATGACAGAGCCATTTGGCTTTATGGGAATTGTTATTTCTGGAGTAACTCCAGAACTGACCAAAACTGTCCCAAACCAGGTTAGTTCTGGTGTTGCTTTCCCCAGTGAATTCATTGCAACGCAGATTAATTTTGTGGCTGAAAATTTAGTTTACTTGCCTTGAAATGAGGACTGAAAGGGTTTCACTAAGTGGATTAGTTCCCCAGTTCCCTGGAGGATCTGGTGAGTGCATCACCTCCATTGGCTGAAATGCTGCTCAGTTTTCCCTCTCCTTTTTAAGGTGGCAATCTGTGAATGTCAGCTGCTGTGCCTTTCTCTCCAGAGCATTCCAGGGATTTTGTTTCCCTTCTGTCTGCACAGGAAAAGGAGCAGGACACCTGCAAAATGCAAACTTGGGATGTACAAACACTGCATTTACTTTCCTCTTTGGTCAAAATAAGGTGAATATTGTCCTATTACTGACACGAAATATCAGGTGAGGATCCAGCCCCCACCAAGTGTATATCTTAACACCAGGGAGTTTATGAAAAGTAAATGCATTCCTGAGAGTCCTTACATCTGCTGATTCACAAATGGCCCTTGGAAGTTTTCTCTTGGAGCTGATTAGTCATCTAGATTTGCAATTCAGTTTAAAATTAGAATTGAATGTCAGTGACAGGGGAAGGAAATATCTTTCAGACAATCCCAGGGCAAAGCTGGAGTGGGGAGGGGAAAACTGCCTGAAAGTTCAATTTCAGATAATATCCTACATTTACACACTGCATCAGCAACTTTGGGTGAATCCAGGGCAACCACACCAGAGCTGGAAAAAGAAACAGGAGTCCTCTGTCAAATTAGTTTTTCATGGATGTGGTGATGTGAACTGAAGGCAGAATTCCTGGAGCCTGACTGGTTCCTTTTCCAGAGGGATTCCCACATGTTCCTCTGACAAGATGTCAGCTGAGCATGGCACTGACAGCTCTTGCCTGGTCCCCATCGAGGGCACCCAAACCCTTCCCACTCCCTTTCTGCCAGGTCCTTGTGTGTCTACGTCCAACTTGACATTGCTGAGCTGCAACGTCACACCAACCATAGGATCAAAGAAAAATTTGGATTGGAAGAGACCTTAAAGCCCATCCAGTCCCATCCCCTGCCATGAGCAGGGACACCTTCCACCAGCCCAGGTTGCTCCAAGCCCCGTCCAACCTGGCCTTGGACACTCCCAGGGATCCAGGGGCAGCCACAGCTTCTCTGCCCAACCTGTGCCAGGGCCTCACTGCCCTCCCAGACAAGAATTCCTTCTGAATATCTCATCCAAACCTAATCTCTCTCAGTTTTTCCCCTCTCATATTTACAACTGTGGCTTGCTACATGCCCCAGTGTTTGGACACATGGATCTCCATAGGAGGCTGCCATTTCAAAGCAGGGCATGTTGAACCCCTCTCTGGGATTGTAGATACACAGGAGATGTTTATCTGTGGTGTTATGACCTGGCAGTGGCCCTTACAAACCTGAAGAGGAGCTTTCAAGTCTGGGCTGGAGTGATGCTTTGAAGATCCTAATGGGATGTGTGTCACTTGTGTTATGTGTTCTCACTCAAAGCTCATCTTTCCTGGCACAGGATATGACAGAGATTCATCAAAGAATAATTTTCTTGCTTTTCCACATGATTACACTTCCCATTTATGTCCATTTATTTAGAATCTCCCTGTGACAAAACCACCAAATAAAAATACCCTTCACAGGAGCTCTGCCAGCGCCAAATCACTGTCTGAGCACCTCAGACCTGTTTCCTGGCATCTCCCTGACATCTCCCGTCTGCTGATGTTGGTGGAGAGATGGAGGCAAAGGGGAATGACTTCCCACTGACAGAGGGCAGGGTTAGATGGGACATTGGGAGGAAATTCTTTACAGTGAGGGTGGGCAGGCCCTGGCCCAGGTTGGGCAGAGAAGCTGTGGGTGCCCCTGGATCCCTGGAAGTGTCCAAGACCAGGTTGGATGGGACTTGGAGCCCCCTGGGCTAAGGGGAGGTGTCCCTGCCCATGGCAGGTGGTGGAATGAGATGGGCTTTAAGGTCCCTTCCAACACAAACCATTCTGGGATTCTGTGACAGGAGCTCACCTTCAGTATGTCAAAGGACCAGAGCTCCTCAGAGAACAGTTTTCAGCTCCAGGCAGGTAAGAGATGGAGATTCTCCAGACAAAATCCTGGCAGACCATGAGACGTGGGAATACCAGCCTGTAGAAACACCCCCATTTCTGCACTTTACCTGACCAGTATCCCAAATTCCCCTCCCTAAGAGAAGTCCCTGAAGTCATGAATCACAGGCCCAGGGTGGGATTCTTGGGGGTGTCCCATGCTGGGCCAGGAGTGGGACTTTGATGATCCTTGTGGGTCCCTTCCAACACTGGATACCCTGTGGTTCTGTGATGCAACATCCAATCACTGTATGTCAGTACATGTCCACAAACAGTGTCTGACCCAGGAAAAGCCAGGGGCATGGCAGGAATCAGCACACACACAGCACAACCTTCCCCAGGTGCTCAGGGCCAGGTGGAGATTTCCTCTTGACAACCCCAGGACACTCTAACCAGGCTCAGCGTGTCCTCTAACACCTAACACAATCTTGTGGCTTTTGGGTGCCTGTTGGCTCCAGGGCAGGTGTGAAGCAGCTCAAATGACTTTGAATGCAGTGAGTAATCAGATGCCTTCCCCTGAATAATTGAAGGCAAGGTGTTTGCCTGTGGTGATGGACTCAGTGCCATTGGTGTGTTGTAGGTGTATTCTTGATGACAACCATCAGACAACCCCAATTCAGCTCTTGGGTTCCTCTTGGGCAATCAAGTCCATGGAGAGCACTGTGCTGCCCTTCCAGTGCTGCAGGGAGATGTAAAACTGGTCTCAATATTGTTCTTCATTCAGCTAGGTTTTATTTTTCCCATTTTACTTTCATCAGAGTGGGTTCCCCCACGGTTTTCCCTCTGTTTGAAGACCTCTCTCCCCTAAAGAGGTGGGGAAGATGGTGCAGGTGAACTTTGGGGCAACTCAGGGCAGACTGGAGCCATTAGAAGTGAACAGTGGGAAAGTGAAAAGCAGGAGGTTTCACAGAATCACTGAATAATTCAGGTCAGAAAGGACTTTAAATATCATCAAGTTCCAACCCCCTGCTATGGGCAGAGACACCTCCCACCAGCCCAGGGTGCTCCAAACCCCATCCAACCTGGCCTTGGACACTTCCAGAAATCCAGGGGCAGCCACAGCTTCTCTGCCCAACCTGTGCCAGACCCTCCCCACCCTCACAGACAAGAATTTATTTCCATTATCCCATCTAACTGCCCTCTGGCACTGGGAAGCCATTCCCTGTGTCCTGTCCCTCCAGCCCTTGTCCCCAGTCCCTCTCCAGCTCTCCTGGAGCCCCTTTAGGCTCTGGGAGAGGCTCTCAGGTGTCCCTGGAGCCTTCTCTGCTCCAGGTGAATGTACCCAGAGCAGGAGACAAAAATACTGTAAGTAAATCCTAAAAAAAGGGGGATAATTTCCAAAGGCAGCTCACAACATGTCTTGGACAGGACTTGGCAAGTTGAAAATGCTGTTTAGTTTGACCCCCCCATTGCAAAAGGCAGATGAGCCCCTGGTGCACACCTGACCATCCTTCACACCTCCCAAGAGCATTTGAGGACCTTCTCTGTGGTTGAGATGCTGTGAAAATACTGCCTCACACCATTAAAAACCCACTTGGAGCTGGTGAATCCTTGGCTCCTTGCACAATGTCCCCTTCCTCCAGCTCCTTCTCAAGAGGAAGAATTTCAGGGCTATTTTTAAAACAGTCCCACCTGGGCATGGCACAAAGCCAGGAGCACACTTTCCAGGAGGGGGCTGAGCTCCCTGCCAGGCAAAAGAGTCTTGTTAAAATGATTTATTATCCAAATAAGCAACAGGACTGCAAACTACAGTCAAGTTTTTGGAAGGGTGACGCTGAGGTCCCTCATCCTTTGATGGCCAGTGTGAGGTTTAGCCGTGGACCAGCATTTCCAGTTTGTGCAAGGATATAACAACACTCCAAAATGCTCATGAAAGTTCTCAAAAAATGGCTTCAAAATTAACTCAACACTGTATCCACCCTATCCCCATGCTCCTGGGAAGAATCCCCTTAACTCCTGGTGCTCCAGGCTTGGCTTGACATCCTACCTATCCCATGGAAACTCTGGGTGGGGGTTTGTGGGTGGAGTTGAGGGCTCTCAGCAGCACCCAGTCTGCAAAGGAGGTAATATTAATGATTTTTAATGCAATTTGGCCTCTGAATCTTTAGCTCAGAAAGCTTGGGGAAGCCATGGGGAAGGCACTAGATGGCACCAAAGCTGGAGGATACAGGCTTCAGGTTGCCATCACACCCTATTCTGCATCCCCCAGAATGGGGGAAAGTGCCTTCAAAAACAGACAAAAAGGCTTGTATATGTGAAAAGACTAATATTTTCTTGTTCTCCAAACCCTGCTGGCCTCAGTTGCCTTGGCTTGGCCCTGTCCATTCAGCCAGCATCCATCCCAAGGCAGGGAAAAGAGCCCCAGGGAGCGAAAAAGAAACCGAGTCATCTGGATATAATACTGAAATTAAAGTAACCAGCTGTGATTTTGAGGTAATTAACCACTGATGAGTCAGATGGAGAGTCATTTCTGCAGATATCAATCCCAGGATCTGGGAATGTGGACAGGGGTCACTGAACTTGTCTTATTTTTGGTTAGTGCAAACCAAGGAGTGGATTTCATAAATAAAACAGTACAGCATCCTTGATTAGTGACAGAAATTGTGGGGGTTTGCAGCAAAGCATATTGCCAGAAGAGGGCTTTCCTTTTGCCCCAGTTTTTTTGCACTGGTCGTGGTTCCATCCCAAAGCTGCCACTGCAGGGAGCTGGCAGGAAACTGGGAGAACACTGGGGGACCACCAAGGAAAACACATCAAATCCCCTGATCCCCAAAAATAAGGGCAGGATGGAGGAGAAAGGATGAATTTGGGGTCATTCTGCTTGAAGCAGGGTAACATATCCTAAAGCCTTCATACTAGGAAGGAATAGGGTCAATGATGAGTATGTGTGCTTAAAAAACTAATTAAAAGGAAGAATTTAATCAGCCCAAATATCCCACTTTGGACTCAATGCAGTGAAACATCAGCAGCTCCCATTTCGCAACAACCCTCATGTGTCACAAAAAACCCAACACCTTTATTTTGTTGGATACCATACCCAAGCAAATAGAGAATGGGATTCCTCAAAATAATTCAATTTTAGCAAAATGACAAGGCATAAATGACGGAATCACAGAATCACTTTAGTTGGAAAAGCCCTCCAAAGGCCACTAAGTTCAACCATTGCCCAGCACTGCCAAGCCCACCACTAACCCCTGTCCCCATGTGCCACATACACATGGCTTTTAAATCCCTCCAGGGATGGGGATCCACCCCTGCCCTGGGCAGCTGTGCCAGGGATGGACAGCCCTGTCCATGAAGGAATTTTCCCAATATCCATCTAACCCTGTCCTGTCCCAGCCCGAGGCCATTCCCTCTGCTCCTGTCCCTGTTCCCTGGAAGCAGACCCTGACCCTTCCTATCTCCCCTCTCCTGTCAGGGACTTGAAGAGCCAGAAGGTCCCCCCTGAGCCTCCTTTTCTCCAGGATGAGCCCCCCCAGCTCCCTCAGCCCCTCCTGCTGCTCCAGCCCCTTCCCAGCTCCATTCTCTTCCCTGGACTTGTGACACCCCATCCCCTTCACTGCAATAAATTGTGATCCCTCTTGAAAGCAGCTGGGGAGGACCCTCAGTGGGTGTTGGGTCCCTGCAAGCTGCTGTGAGCTCCCAAAAATCCTGCCCTCGGGGAAAGGGGAAAAGCCACCACCTCTGGCTTTGCCCAGGAAAAAGTCCTGGGACACATATCTGAAAATTGCCAAATTGCCATGGCAAAATAGTGACAGTGTTTTCTCTCTCTCCTCCCAGTGGGCTGCTCTTTGGAGATGAGGTTTTTACCTGTTCTCTTATTTTCTCACAATAAAACTCGAAAATCTGAAATGCTGTAAGGTTACACTTTAAGCAAATGCACAATGATTTCCTTTACCTTGGCCTGTTTTTTTGGTGCTTGTTTGTTTTTCTCTCTTTTTTTTGAAGAGAAGTGAAAAAGAAAGGCAGTAATAAGCAGAAGAGAGAAAATCAGAGGGAGGCAGAAAATGAAGGGGCAAAATAACCCTCGATTAAATGTCCATGTAAATAAATCTCAAATAAAGCCTCTCCATGAAACAGAAGCTTCTCAGTTTCTAGATGCCCATTTGGATTTGGGTTGCTGTTGCTCCTAGGTGTGGGGTGATACAATGGGGTTTGCTGTAGAGATTTCTCCTCCTTTTTCACCCTTTCTCCATCCAGTTGTCATTTTGCCTTGAATTTTTCCACTGTCACTTTTCCCTGGACATTCTCCAGTGTTGGTCACCCAAACCCAACAGGCTTTTTGCCTTCCCCGTCTATGACTTGAGACCCCCCAAAACCCCTGGCCTGTTCTTCTCCATGGGGTTTATGAGACCCATCAGCCTTGCCTGGAATCACCACCAAGGTTCCTGCTCTGCTTGCATCACCATGGGCAAGGAAATCCTGATCGAAAGAGCAGCTGAAGGTCAGAGAATAATCAAAGCCTCAGACTGTTGAATGCCAAAGAGGTCACACCATCCACATGCTCCCTCCCTTCTAGAAATGAGGCATCTGTCCTCTCCAGACCAACAATCCCATGGACATCTCGCCCCTGGAAGTGTCCAAGGCCAGGTTGGACAGGGCTTGGAGCAACCTGGGATAGTGGAAGGTGTCCCTGCCCATGGCAGGGAGTGGAACAAGACAAAATTAAAGGTTTCTTCAAGCCCAAACTGTTCTGTGATTTTATGGCTCCCTGATCCTGCCATAGAATGACCTTGAGGGGTGAAGGGTGTCCTTGTTGAGTGAACCATGGCTTCAAAACTGCTGGAATACACCCTTCACTTTGGCTTCTCCACTGAACTGCCAGAGGTCAGCCAAAAAACCCCCCAGGTCTGAAGGAAAATGGTTCATCAGTTTTTGAGCCAGTTGATCCCACCTCCACTTCCCAAAGGATTTCACCCAGCTTGGTCTTGCAGAGGTAGTGCCAAGTCCCATATGAGATGGGAACTGCTGAGGGCTGTGAGATGGGCAGAGAGGGGTTGTGGTCACCCCCAGACCCACCTCAGGAGAGTGGCTGGAGTGCTGTGTGTGCCCCAGAGCTTCCCAGCTGCCCTGGGTCACATTTATATTTATTGAATATCCTCTGTGTGTGACTGACCAAGGGGAGAATCCTCCCCTGTGGGACTGAGGGGTGAGACACCTCCAGGATCCCAATCCCTGTGCTGCAGCATCTCCAAACACCTACTCCAAAAGGTGTTACCCATGAAGCTGGAGCACATCCCATCGGAGCAGAGTTCCATGGTGTTCATTTGTAAGGAGAACTGGGGGACAAACATGGGAGAACACCCCAAACTGGGGGCACTGGGACCCCAAAAGCTGCACTGGGGGACACCAACAGGCAGCAGCCATGCAGGAGGGGGCCAAAGGCTAATTTTAACACCAATCTGTGCCTGAGGCATCTGCGTGACATGTGAAGCCCCAGGGACGGATTGGGTGTCTGGGGAAGGGGGGGGAGTGTGTGTGGAAGTGAAAGAACAGCAGTGAGGGCTGAGCCCCATGAAACATCCACGACAACTGCATGGCAGGGCTGGGGTCACCAGAGCAGCTGCCCGAGGCAACTGGGGCTGGTGGCAGGGCTGCAGCCCCCACCCTGGAGCCAGCACTGGTCTCAGAGGACCACGGAGGGGATGCCAGGGTATTTTACACCCTTGTGGTCCTCCAGAGTCCACCCTGCAGTGACCACAGTGGGGAAGGGGGTGGAGGAGGCAAGGTGGGCACCTCTCCTTGGCTGGTTCATGCATGGAATTTGCTACATTACACACTACAGGGTTTTTTTAGCACTTAAAGAAGTGTCCCTTTGTAGGGTTTGCATGTGACACCGAGCTTGAGATCACACCTTGATGCTGGGGATGATTTGTTGCTGCTGATAGAAATGGGTGGGATGTGGTTGTTTTCTCACGCTGGGACACAGGGGGTGTTTCATTACAGCACAAACATGGAAAACTAGATAAGGTTAGACTAGATACAAGGAAGGGGGTTTTTATGATGCAGGCCCTGGCACAGGTTGCCCAGAGAAGCTGTGGCTGCCCCATCCTTGGAAGCATCCAAGGGCAGGTTAGATGGGGTTTGGACACCTGGGATAGTGGAAGGTGTCCCTGCACATGGGGAGGGGTGGGACTGTATGGTCTTTAAGGTCCCTTCCAACCCAAACCACTTGGTTATTCTATGAGAAAAACAACAAATTTTGCTGTTTCCCTCAACATATCCATACTGGTGGGACATTGTGGGCTGCCTGCCAGCACTAAGGCAGCGCTGGGTGAGCCATGGGCTGGGCAGTGCCCACTGCAGCACAGTGACACTGGGGGACAAGGTCCTGCCTGTCCCTCCCAAAAACCCTCCTGTAGTCTGCAGGATATCAAGAGACACTGACAGGGGTGAGGTAGGAGGGGAAATCCAAACTGGGATGCAGTGGATTGGGCACTGGGAGGCAGTGGGCACCTGGGACTTTGTCCTGCTCCCATCTGAGGGGAGCTCAGCCCAGCAGCCATGGGAGAACTTACCCAAAAGAGCCCTTTTGGGTGGGGGTCGCAGTTCTGGAGGAGGCTCCAGGGCACACTGGCAGCTGTTCCTGCTCCCTGAGGATCAGAATAATCCTTCCCACACATCTGCCCTTGGGCTGCGGGACTGGGAGGGAAGGGGTTACACAGATCCAGGCTGCCAAGCCCATGTTTTAATTCAGATCAGGGAAAAAAAGAAAAGAAAAGAAAACAAAACAAAAACAAAAACAAAACAAAATAAAACAAACAAAACAAAACAAAATCAAACAAACAAAACAAAAACCAAACAAAACAAACAAAAACAAATAAACAAAATAAAAACCCAAACAAACAAAAAAGAAACCAAAAACACACAACCAAAAAACCCCCAAACCAACAAGCCCCCTCCAAAAAAAAACCCAAAGAACCCACACTAAACCCCCCAAAAACAAACAAAAAAACAAAAAATCACAAAAAAACCAAAACAAAAATAAAACCAAAAACAAACAAAAAAACCGCACAACCAAAAAAATCCCCCAAACCAACAATCCCCTCCCCAAAACCCACACACCAACCTCCCCCCCCCAAAAAAAAACCAAAAAAGCACAACAACAACAAAAAAGCAAACACACAACAAAACCACTCTGAATAAACCCAAGGACAAACACGTTGCAATAATCCAGGCAGACAAATCCATTGCACATCCACGTTTGGAGGCTGCCGAGCGTTTAAACCTGCCAGACGCACGGGATGGATAAGGCTAAGCGGGGATTAAGGGGGCTCCCCACCGCGGGACAGCAGCCAGAGTGTGGGGGGATGGTGGCAAAAACAACCCCTGGCCTGGGCAGGGTGGAAAACCCATGGAAGAGTCACTTTGCAGTGGGATGAAATTATTCCCGGGATGCTTCGCCCTGATGGAAACCCCTCCTGCACAAGGAGGGGTCTTCCAACTCCATTAAACCAGCTTTAAATCGAGATGAGGGGTTGGGATTTTTTGGGGGTGGGAATCGCCCTTCTTTAAGATGGGGGGTTCACTGCTCCAGGAGGAGGGTGGGTCGGAGCTCCCAGGGATTTCCAGGCACTCCCCAACCCTCCAGGCTGCACTTTAGGTTGGTGATGTCCCAAGGGATGTCAGTAACTGGGATGTCAGTCACCGTGTAACACATGGGGATGGGCACAGGATTGGAATGGGCACCGGGATTGGGATGGGGACAGGATTGGGATGGGGACAGGATTGGGATGGGCACAGGATTGGGATGGGAACCAAGATTGGGATGGGGAAAGGGACTGGGATGGGGACAGGATTGGGATGGACACAGGATTGGGATGGGCACCGGGATTGGGATGGGGACAGGGATTGGGATGGGGACAGGATTGGGATGGGCACAGGATTGGGATGGGCACCAAGATTGGGATGGGCACAGGGTACTGGGATGGGGACAGGGATGAGCCCCTCTGAGCTTCTGCAGCCCCACTGCGCTCCACTTTGGCTCAACTGGACATGTGTGTCCCATGTGCCATGGAGAGGGACATGTGGCAGGGTGTGCTCCATGTGTGTGCTCCCCACCTGTATTCTGCTGCAGGGACAGGGGGGCTGTGGCCTGGGGGCAGCATGAGATGTGTCTGTGGGCACATGTGGGCACACACGTGTGTGCTTGTGCATGTCTGAGCACATGTGGGCACATACATGTGTGTCTGTGCATGTATGAGCACATGTGGGCACATGCGTGTCTGTGCATGTATGAACATGTATGGGCACATACAGGTGTGTCTGCATGTATGAGCATGTGTAGGTACATATATGCGTGTGCATGTATGGGCACATGTGGCTACATACATGTGTGTGTGGGTACATATGTGTGTGTCTGTGCATGCATGAGCATCACTGTAGCCATACATGTGCACAGGGCTGTGTGTTTACACGTGTCTGTGCCTGTGTGTGCATGTTTGCCAGCGTGCTGATAGGCACGTGTGTCCCCCAGCACGTGTGTGCTTGTGTATGTCTGCCCGTGTTTTCTACATGTGAGCACATGTGGCTGCATGCAAGTATGTATGCATGTCTCAGTGTGTGTGTGCATGTATGTGCACCTCTGCAGCTGCACACGTGCACAGGGCTGTGTGTTTGCATATGTCTGTGCTTGTGTGTCCTGGATGTTGACACACGTGCGTGTGCCCGTGTTTTCTATATGTGAGCTGCATGCATGTTGCCATGCATGCATGTGTGTGTGCAGGCATGTGTGCCCCTGCCTGCACACGTGCACAGGGCTCTATGTTCACATGTGTCCATGCTGGCGTGTGCCACATGCTGACACTCGTGTGTGTGCCAGAGCACACGTGTGTGTTTGGGCACGTGTGCACAGCTGCTCACACACGAGCTCAGGCACGCGTGTGCACGTGTGTGCAGAGAGGCTGATGCGCACACGTGTGAAAGAATGGATGGATGGATGGATGGATGGATGGATGGATGGATGGATGGATGGATGGATGGATGGATGGAAGGAGAGATGAAGGGATGGATGAATGGATGGACATAGAGATGAAGGGATGGATGGACGGGTGGAGGGATGGATGAATGGATGAACACAGATGAAGGGATGGATGGATGGATGGATGGATGGATGGATGGACACACAGACTGACACCGCTCCCACAGCGCCTGCGCAGTACCACCACCCCCAACTCAATCCCCACCACGCGCATGCGCGCTCCCCTCCTCCCCGCCCCGCCCTCGCCGTCCCATTGGCCAATGGCCGCGCGTCAGGCGGGGGCGTGTCCACTCCCTTTCCCCCGCTCTGCCATTGGTCAGTCCTCTCAGAGGGGGCGTGTCCCTCCGCTGTCCCCACGCTGCCATTGGTCAGTCCGCGCAGAGGGGGCGTGTCCCCTCATCCGTCCCCGCGCTGCTATTGGTCAGTCCCCGCCGAGGGGGCGTGTCCCCGCCCTTTGTGTGCGGGCGCAGCGCGACCCGCGGCAGTCGGCGGCGCGCCCGTGGCGCAGGAAGGGCCGCACTATGGTCCTGGTGCACGTCGGATACCTGGTGCTGCCCGTCTTCGGCTCCGTGCGCAACAGAGGTACCGCTCCCGGCAGCGTGGGGGGGACGGCGCGGCCCGCAGTCCCGGCAGGACCGTCCTGCTGGTGGTGGTAGGGGGGAGGGGGTGTCCCTCGCCAGCCCCCCGCCAGCATCCCCACCTCTTTTTGGGACGCCCCCACCTCTTTTTGGGACATTTACCCCGTTTATGGGACGCTTCCCCTGTTTTTAGAACACTCCCCGTGTTTATGGAACACACCCCCTCCCCCCTTAATGGAACACCCTCTCTTTTTTGGGACACTCCCGGTTCTTTTTCGGACACCCCCCCACCTCCGTTTTTAGGACACCTTTCCCTCTNCATTTTATTTTATTTTTTAATTTGCCCTCCCCCTCTTCGCCGTAGCCACCCAGGCCATCCCAGCGTAGCTGTAGCCGATAACCAGCCATTTTTGTACCTCCATCCTGTGTAGTAGCTGAGTTACATTTTGCACTGTAAATTCCTGTTAAGTGGATTCGTTTTGCTGTGGTCGTCGACGCAGAGTCTCTTTGGGGAGGGGCTGAGGGGGGTGAAAAGAGGGGCAAAGACCCCCGGATTGCGGCCAAAATCAGGATCAGGGGGTGGGTGAGGCTGGAAGGGACCAC